>JAANSP010002284.1:0-13140 GCA_036850745.1 Homidia socia | reverse complement strand
TAGATAAATATTGAGCTCTTCTTTTGTGTAGGATTTTCTATTTTTTATTTACGAGCAATTTTGTGTGTTGTGCGATAAACGAAATAAAGAAAGTAAATCTCAGGGGCCAGGAGAAAAAAAAGCTGACATAAGAATGGACTTTAATGCTCACACGGTTTCTGCTGATCACTTTGTCATAACAGTCATAAGACAAGATAATTGATGCTATAAGTGCGCACTTAAATCCATAACCTACTATACACGGATACGGATCAGACGTGTCGGAATAGATAATAAGTAGTTGATAGTTTAAAAACAAGTTAAAATTGATCGGATTTCAAACAAAATGACTTTGTGCTGAAATATAATTGGCTAACAGTGTGTGCGTTTCCTATTGTCGGAAATGATCTAATAAAGTATATTAATTTTATTGACCTCTTTGAATATGTAATTAGCTACTTTTAAAAAAGTACAAAAACAGTTATTTTATGAAAAATGGAGAAATATCACTTGTTATTTTTGGTCGTAATTTTTTTGGTCTTTCTCTATTGTTATTTAATTAGGAGCTACATGTATGTCATATTATTTTAAGTTGTATCGTTTGCATAGTACGTGAACCTAGAAATAATGGTTTCAAACATCCATCTGGGTGGAGTGTCTGTGTAATGTGACTGCAAAGTTAACCTTTTTAAAGTAAAATAAAAAGGTTCAGTTGAATTTCTTCCATTTTATCTGTTTTACTGCATTTCTTTAAACTTTTGTAGAAAAAGAGATAAATCGGTTGGCTGAGCAAAATTCTGTACTTTATCAGTTTTTAGATGATGTATGTGTTTGTTAGCAGGCTGGCTATTCAGTAAAAAAAGTATTTTGTTTTCATACATCCCGTCATCTTCTTGATCATATATCATAGAAGAATGTTTACTTTTTTATGCAAACAAGAAAAACAAACATTTTTTCACCGCTAGTTGCATGCGCTACCCTATTTTCCTCTTTTCCGTGTGAAAAACATTTGAATAATTGAACATGTTGTTATGAATTTTCAAGGAACGCTCCTATAACACAAAGTTAACATTTTTAATGTAGTAATGTGATACACTATTGCCCTTTCCATTTTTTCCAGCTTTTTGACAGACGCGAAAAAATAGGATACAGCAGCAGCACCTACATAAATTACAAGGCAGTCGAGTCTATACTAAAAGAATCGCTTACAAAACTAGTGAAAATTTCAAAAGTATAGTTGTGTGAAATGACATTTTTGTACTGTCTGTACAATAGCATTCTTGTTTTCTCTCTTTTGTAATGCCAAGTGTAGTAGACTTGTTGACTTTTCTATTGAGAAATAGGACAGTTAGATAAAATAAATTTTCAAAACCGCTTCAGATGACAAACTTATTTGGTACATTGAAAGTTGGGAACTTTTAAAATTAACTACATAATGCAGTTCAAATAAAAATGAGCATTTAATGCAAAACATTGTGATAAAAGTAACCTTTCATTTGATGACATGGAATTAGAATGGCCGCTGACCGATTCCGGTTCTTGGGAAACATTAAGTCATTCCACCGGGTCCTGGATACAAGGAAACCCACAATATGTAACTATATATGGGTGAAAGAAATGGAACAATCCTTCCTCTGTTGGATCATATCCGAATGCTACTTATGTATACTTTTTGTAACCATAAACCTTTTTGCAGTTTCTGCGAATTGAAGATAAAATGAAAAGGGAGAACGAGTAGGATCATTAGATTCCTCAGAGACTCAGATGGAGGCTTGCCACAATTCTTCAGTTTCAACCTGAATCTGTACGTAACAAGTTGAAGACCTGAAAAAAGAACCACAGGGACCTCGGCATGCCGCAGTCAATTCCGCAAAAGAACCTAACAGTCCAGAGAATACACGTTATTGTTCTTATCCTTATCCACAGTAGTTTGGATGTTAAAAAACATGAGGTACTTTCTGGTTAATGTTGGCGGAAGAGAAGAAACCGTATCCTAGTTAGTTGGTGCTCCCTCGCACTCACTTCAGTACTTTAATACGATACACACACACACTTACCAAACTAACCGTGTTCACGTTTTCTTTCATCAGAAAAAAAGATAATCTTTTGGCGGAGGAATAAGGGTAGAAAAAAAACAAAAAAGTACAAAAGCAAAACTTGCTTCAAAAGAATGACTACGTGTGTTGGTCATGTCATGATTACAATGATGCTTGGAGACCGGATAAGCTTTATACAACAAAATGTACAAAACTATGATATGGATAACAGTTGGGATAATCGTGTACAGGTACAAAAGTTAAGTTTAACCCATTTACGTCACTCACAACGACGCAGAACGACGTGGGTACGATCAAAAAGTAATGGTAAAAGTGAATTGGACAGCATGGGAGAAACCAAACTCACCAAGACAGGTCAGGTGTATCAATTATCCTGGCGGTTATTGCACTGTGAGAGAAAGTGTGCTAACTTTTACTCTTTTTATATTTCCTGACAAAGAGTATCATTTTTATTCCAACTACACGTGTTCTTGTGTGGGAGGTTTCTTCGCTCAACAATAAAAAAGTCCTGAGAATATTTTCCTTTTACGTGTTTCATATTGTTGACTGTTGAACTTTTCGAGTATTTTACTGAAATTAATGGCTTACCAGGGAAGTAGATGAGAAACTGGTAGCAAAACGCACCGTGATGCAAAATAATGGAGCAAGTAGTTTATGCATACTTATATTACCATGCTGCATTTGATGTTTATGAAAGATGGGCAAGAGGAAGCTAAAATAGTGAAAGCATATGGCAGAGTAACAAGAAAGTAAATACCTAATTTTGGTAACGGAAATAATTTTATACATGCAGAATATCAGAAAACTTATGACGAACAAATACTACCTATAGAAGAATGGAAAATGTTGCAATAATTACTATGCTCTCTTTAAACGCTCACTTTGAGTCAGTCAGTCTACTTGGAAGTAGGAAGAAACGGAAAACGCCCCACGAGGCCGATGCTAAGGAAAAACGCAACAAAACAAAGCAGCCTTTTTCAGAATACACTATTGGGAAATAAAACAACTGCGTGCACTGTAAATTATTATGTGGTTAAGTTAAAGAAAATGTTAGTGTTTTAAAAGCTGAGAAATGGGGCTTGGTAACTTGTACCATCTATACACATGTCGACGTAGGTTTAAAAGGCACGGAGAGAATTTGTGTGACCGTTTCATTTGTGCAGGCAGATTAATACACAGTCAGGTTTCATTGCAGGTGCCGATTTGCTATAGTTTCATTTAAACACTTGATAAGGAACTTGACCCCTTTGATAAAAAAGATCCCATGACTCATGTTAACTTATTTTGTAAGCCCCTATTCTGGTATTATTTAGACATGAAGCAGTCTTTGATGCTTTTCTCAGTACTCTTAATTTTCGCTGACCAGTCTCAGAGTCAATTCAGTTCAAAAGATAACAGAATAGTCTTCTCGGATATCTATACTTGACTGGCAGGAAAACCCTCCCATCAGTTTTAAAAAACGACAGACCAGCAAAAATTCAATACATGAATCCAACGATGATGCAATGTCAAGGACATCCACAGCAGGTTCTGAGATGGGAGTGACATATTCAGAGATTGCAGGAAGAAGCAGTCCAAAATGCAAAAGCAAAGGTGGTTCTGGTGATGCAAATTTGGGTCAAGGCAACTTATTATTCGGAGGAAGGGATGGTTCCAAGGATGAGAGACTAGCTGTCAATGACAGAATTCTCAAAAATTATCTCATGACGCAGTCGTTGATGTATGGGAACTGTGGGAAGCCGCAGCCAGCAGGTACAGTTTGCTTTGGAACCCCGTCCGGCTGCGTTGAAGAGAAAGCGTGTAGACTCATCGTTAACTTTAGATATGACGAGAGTAACCCTGCTTATGTAAGTTATCAATGAAACATCTCTTGTTATAGAACAGCATCAATATTTTAACTTTGTAAACCGACATTAATAAAATCTCTTTCTGTGACTTTTTGCTTTGTTCTTGTGTTTATGTTGTCTCCAGATTTTAGTTAATTTTGCAGGAGAAGCATCTCACAGCGGTTATATTGCATTTGCATTTTCTCAAGATAGATTCATTGTAAGTAAAGTTTCTGTGACTTTTTGGATTGTTCTTGTGTTTATGTTGTCTCCAGATTTTAGTTAATTTTGCAGGAGAAGCATCTCACAGCGGTTATATTGCATTTGCATTTTCTCAAGATAGATTCATTGTACGTAAAGTGAGCACATACCCAGCGTGACATTTTTATTTTGTCCAAAACGAACTTGCGTACTTATCTGTTGTTGGCTATGTGAGAGATTTTTAGGGCAGCGACTTGATGGTGTACTGTATAAACGCTGAGAAGCTAAGTAAAAATTCAACGGATTCTGGAGTGGCGCCGTACCTAGCGCGGACGGATAACCATCGCCCCGTCGTAATTCAGGTACTCCAATATGCAGTATAATTATTGTGAAGAAACGTTTTGCTAAATTAATATGTGATTTGCATTTTTTCGTGTACTATAGAAAAGTCGCAAGAACTACGAAAGAAACTTTTGTCCAAGATTTGGCTCCCACCAAAAGGAAATGCTAGGATGCTCATTTGATTTAGCATCAAATGTTTTTTCTCGATGATGGATCCCAGATGGACATAAAAAACCGTCCATTTTATTTAATGCTGGCATTAGGGAATTTTATCGATTCACTTCCCATAAACGATGTAAACTACGGTAAAAAGCTTTAAAAGCATCCGATAAAGTAATAATATAGCAAATGCGAAAAAATGTAAAAAAAAACATTAAAACATTTTAGGAGTTACAGAAAATCAGCACTTGGTTGAATTCAGCAGTAATCCTGTAGTCTTGAGGGATGTTTTATTGCAACCAAAAATTGTAAGCATTCCATAATAAGTTTCTACTTTTGTGGTTATTGGGATAATATGGTTTGTTGTATTGGTTGTAAAACCAAACGCACATAAATAATCTGACCCGTGTAATCATACGTTCTACTCAAAAAAGCAAAGCACACAAGTTTTTTATTTGAACAAGTAAGGATTTCCTGTTTATTTTACGACAAATTTTTTATTTTACGACAAATTTTATTGCAAAAACGTTAAAAAAGATATATCCAAGAAGTCGAGCCTTGGTCCTGTTGCATGCGATAACTGCTGTGTTCTCATTTGTATTCTTAATCCCTTCCGGTATTTTCATTGCTAAATATGGCCGAGAGGTGAACGGTAACGATACTGATGTATGTGCTAGGTACAGGATGCCAGCGTGGTTACGTGTACGTTGTATTGCTGTTACAGTTGCATACAAATAAATAAGTTACCTTTTCGATTTTCAGGAAACTATTTTTTCACCCATTTATTCCTTGTAATTTGCTTTTAGAATCACATTTTCATGGCTGTCATAAGCTTTCCGTTTATTCTCACGTCGCTGATTGCCATACTGGTGGAGTTGGATTTCAGCTGGAGAAGTTTCAACACAAAGCCATTTCTACATTCAATCGCAGGAATTTTTGCGTATTTTCTAGTACTGTTGAATGTTGTAGGTGGATGTTTCTTCAAAGTTCAGCCATTTTCAGAGTACGCTAAAAATATTGATGCAAATGTCAAACAAGAGAATGTTAAGGACAGTAATGAGAAGGCAAAACTATCATCAAGGATCATGACTTGGGCCCATTGGCTATTTGGGAATATGACATATCTGTGTGCAGGTTATACATATAAGAACAACATTTTGAAAGAATTTTTTTGTAAAAGATCAAAATGGAATATGAATTTCAATTTTGACAAATATGACATATTATTAGTGTTATGCGTGTGCGTGGCAGCTTCTTTACCACGAGCACAGGCACCTTGCATGGTCGAATATTTTGGATACCTTCATGTTTCTCTCTTTTTCTTGTCACATTTGCTTATGACGGTTAGTTGACAGTTTTGTGTTTATGTTCGTTTTTGCGTTTCAATTTTTGGAATCCCATGTAAATTGCGTTTTTAAATTTCATGTCAAGATTGACACCAAACGGTTGGCAAAAGTCTTTGGCGATGACAGACCTATTGTGCACCTACGCGCAATTATCGGGCCAATGACTACATGGCGAATGAAAGACATTTCAAAGCTGAATTCGGGTCACAAAATTCATGAAATGGTAAGATATTCTTGATGGTTTTTAGCTCAGACCTGTTGTGCACCTACGCGCAATTATCGGGCCAATGACTACATGGCGAATGAAAGACTTTTCAAAGCTGAATTCAGGTCACAAAATTCGTGAAATGGTAAGATACTCTTTATGGTTTTAGCAAAAAAAATCAACGTTATTTAAAATCTGAGTTTCTGATGTATTAGTTATCATCACTAATTCTTTTCTAATTAGGATGTCTGGAAAGTCAGAAAGCGAGTGATTCTCTTCTTTTTTCTCGTTAGTTTCATTATAGCGTTTACAATTAGTGTCCTCATGACCTTTCCAGTTGTTCTCTGTAGATGAAATAACAACAACTGTTTTAAATCTGCACGTGAAATAAAATTGACATTAAAAATTTAGGTTTTCATTTTTAAATCGTTAATTTTTTCCCATTTGCGATGATTGCTTTGTAGAATTGCAATAATTGTTTCAATTTCCAATAAACTTTGGTTCTGCGATCTTGGTCTGGTTCTCTGTATCACATATAGCATTCCACATTCCACGCATAAGCACAAAGCACAACAAACATTTACCTATCATCACCGTTATTGGAATCCACGCATTACATTGTCGCAACGCGCCCCGAACTTTCCTTTGTGAAGAAATCGTTCCGTTCTCATTGTAGCGAGGGAAGACGGCTTCCTGTTTTTCCATCATAATATTTTCTTTTTTCTCTCTGTTCACGTTCAGTCAAGTTTCGTACTTTTCTCTGTTTTCATTTTCATGTTTACAAAATTAGGAAGAAAAAGTGCTTTTTCTGTTTCTTGATTCTTCTCTTTCACTATTTGTTTGTTTATGAAAATTGAAAAATGTGAGCACTGGAGTTCGAATAAAAATCTCTTTTCTATTCTATTTTGTAATCGAGCAGCTTGGATTTTCGAAATCCTGACTTGTGGGCAGTTGGTTGATTAATTCATTACTTGATTTTTTTCAGTACTTTTTTGTACTGCAGTAGTGCAGTGTGTGTACGTACAGTCATGGACAGTGACTCCAGTGACATCATGTCACTGTAAAGACCTACTGTTGCTTACTGTTGTCATTGTGTAAGTATTAGTTCGTATTTCTAATATTGACGTTTAGTGGAAAGCGGAAGCCAAGTAGAGTATTCACAAAACAACTGCCATGCCGTTGTATAAAAAAAGACCAACAAAGGCGTTGAATCCGCCATCAGTTCCTGATGAAGAAAGCCGAAGAGAAAGTGCACCTAGTAGTAGTACAAGAAGTAGCAATGCTTCAAATAAAAGTAATAATCAACCAGGCGCTAGTAGGACACCCAAAATATTGATAAACCCTCCTTCAATCTTTGAGGATTCTGACGACGACGACGAGGTCGTTCTTGCTGCTGAAGGACTTGATGGAGGAACTGCTCAGCAAACACCGCCTTGTGCAACTGCAAGCACGTGTGTTTCGTCAAGTGCGTCATCATCAGCACCATTGTCAAGACCACTTGGAGTTGGAGGTGCCGAGCCGAGTGATGACGAGATGGATGTGGATGATGAGGTAAATGCTAAGAAGGTTGGTCAGGGAGACGGGAAAGGTAGGAAGAATTCTGCCAAGGTTAAATCTACTACACCAAAAAAGCGTACCTTTGAGGATTCTTCCTCTGATGATGAATTCGTTGGAGGGAAGCAACGTCCGCCTCAGCCCGATGGTAAAAAGACATCCGTAGCTCCTGGTAGACCCCAGGCACAGGCTAGAAATGGAGTAAATGAAAGAATGGTAACGAATGGAGATGCTGCTAACGGCAGTAAGTCTCCAGGAAATGGACGCCGTTCAAGTCTAAGTAGGAATGGAAAAACGAATTCGGTAGGCTCATCTTCGTGTGGATCAGGTTCCCAGGTGTCGGTTATTGACTCAGCTTACGACCCAAACGATCCAGACTGGCTCAAATTCAGCAAATCTGTTAGGAACAACCCAGCAGACGTAATTAAAAAAATAAAGCAAATAAATTGTTTCAAACAATAAACATAATTTTCTAGCTAAAACTAAAAGTAGTTTTAATTTATTATTTCATTTTTTTAAATCTTTTGCAGGCTCATATAAGTCTTTCAACAGATCTCCTGGAATCACATAACAGCTCCGCACTTTTGGGAAAGTTAATATATCGCAGTACTTCGGATGCCGACAATTCCAGTGAAGAGAGGAAATTACGTGATCTTTGTGGTTTCACGGTAAGTTTTTAGTTGCAAATATTTATGGCGCATGCACATATCTCTTGATTACAAATATGTATAAAAGCTTGTATTCAAATATGGGATTTTCTATATTTTTGGCAGATAATTAGAGCAGTTCTCCACTTAACTGTTCATAATGATAATCACAGCAATACTATGGTAGATTTAGGAATGATGCTGTTTACCGAACTTCGACATTTTTCTACGCCTGTTTTGTACAACATCACAGAGCACTGTTTAAAGTATATGAAAAACGATAAGGACAGAGATGGATCTCTTCCATCAAGGTATGTCAAGAAAGTAAAGTTTTCTTAGAGAACGTGTAAAGATATGAAAATTGAAATAAAAAACTTAAATATTCTTTATTCTAAAAAATTAGGTGGATTGAAATATTCGGCAAAATCATAGGAGTTATGATAACTAGAGGGGACATAAAACATGAAACTGATGTTTATGAATGGCGATGATTTCAAAGAATATGTTATCACTGAAATATGTAGCCCTCGCGTGAATTGGACAGCAGAAACTACTGCTTCTTTGATTGCTATTATAAGGTACAATCAAAGATTATAGTTTTAATTTTGAATATTTTGAATAGATTATTTATTGCTTTTATCGACTTGATTAAAATTGTTCCAATAATTTTCACTATTTTCAGAGAAATTCCAGAAATAAAAATCGAAGAGTTAAAACAACTTACTAATCGTGTAAGATCGAGTCTAAAGAAATTGAAAGCTTCTGCTCTCCCACCCATTATGCATCAACTTATTCTACTGGCGGGAAGCCGAATCCCATCCGAACTTTTGGCTCTCTGTTCAGAATACTTTGAAGGAGTAAATTTTAATGATCTGGAGTCAATGGAAGTAAAACAAAAGAGGAATGCTTTAGGCACCATCGTTTTCCATTTTATGGAAGCCGCGAAACATTGTAGTGCTTTGGTTAAGGCTGTAAATAAAATTGCGAAAGCCTCATTCTTTGATTTTGGTAAAGTCATGAACCCATTGGGCACCATCGTTTTCCATTTTATGGAAGCCGCGAAACATTGTAGTGCTTTGGTTAAGGCTGTAAATAAAATTGCGAAAGCCTCATTCTTTGATTTTGGTAAAGTCATGAACCCATTTATGCTGTCGGTTGTACTTGGGTTAACCACTTTTCAGGATGCTAGGAGCCAGGTATTTTTCAATTTTTTCTTGCCATTTTTAAATAAGTCAAGTATAAATATTCGTTTTTAAGCTGTGACTTTTGTTTTTGCTTATCAAAATAACAGATTGTTGACCTGCTCAGAAATTCTATAATGAAGTCATTTCATTCTCTACATCTAAGTGAGATGAGTTATTGGTATCAAAACAAAGTTGAGGCCGCCAGAGATGTAGTTTCGGAAGCTTTCAAATCTATTTTACAAACAAAGTATGCCCATGTGCAATTCCATTTATGCTGTCGGTTGTACTTGGGTTAACCACTTTTCAGGATGCTAGGAGCCAGGTAACCTTTTGCTTTGGTCACAATTTATTCTTGTCAAAAGCAAGTTGTCATTTTTAAATAAGTCGAGTATAAATATCCGTTTTTAAGCTTTGACTTTTGTTTTTGTTTAACAAAATAACAGATTGTTGACCTGCTCAGAAATTCTATAATGAAGTCATTTCATTCTCTACATATTAGTGAGATGAGTTATTGGTATCAAAACAAAGTTGAGGCCGCCAGAGATGTAGTTTCGGAAGCTTTCAAATCTATTTTACAAACAAAGTATGCCCATGTGCAATTATTAATGTATTTTACTTTCTATCACTTCAGGCATTGAATTTAGCTTAGCATTGATCGTTTTTATTCTTTATTTCCTGTAGGTCACCCGAATTAGAATTAATGTGTGTCGGACTCCGTGAATTGGGCATTGGATTATTAAATGCAGAGTCATATCAGCAAAAGTATCCAAACACATTAGACAGATGTCAAAAGTTGGGTTCATACTTAATCATATCGATCATTAAGAGTTGTCCGGATCAGCTACCTTCTATGATGAATGCACTTGTGACGTTTTCATCCAGTTCCCTGGTACACACAGGTAAAAAAGACAAAGCTTAACTAGTAAACTGCGAATCAAACATTAATTATCATATATATATGATATATCTAACCAAGTCTCAAAATATCATAGAATGCTTGGCAAAGTGTCTGGAAATGCGAACACGGCAAATTATACATCCGTCCGTCATCGGTAAAACTTGTCAAATGATTCATCATTTGCCATTGATGGAGTCTACTGCTGCTGCAATGATTGTTAAAGCCTTGTCTACTGCGTTCAACCTAAGCTATACTCTTTTAGACACACTTTTGATTCACCTACGCAAAGCGATTTGGAAGTCCGTTAATGCTAGAAGGACGGCCGCAAAGATAATGATAAGGCTTTTATCAAATTCAAAAGTTGTTGGCGATGTCCCCGGTAGCCAATATAGTGAAAGTCAGCGGTTCTTTAACGACTCTCAAAATCAACCCAGTGTTTCCAATCAGTCGTTTGATAATCAACCTCTCTGTATCGAAATCCTTACCCTTGCCAAACGGTGCTTTACTCAGCAATGTGAGATTAGGGAGGAGCTCTATTTAGGTTAAAAAAATATAATATAAAATTGAAAGATTTCGTCCATTTTATAGTAAAGTTATTGTTATTTATGTATCTGAAATACTTCTCTTAGGTTTCCACTCTGTTGTTCGAAAAAATCCTGGACTTTGCGAACTAATTTGCTGTCACTTACACACCCATGCTGCTCAATATTTGTCTGAAAATCTTGAAACATCTGACAGTAACGCGCTACCAGCTTCAACAATTTTGTTGGGAAAAATTGTGGAACTACCAGCAAGTACCGTTGGCACTTATACACCAGCTACAATTAAAGTACTGATGGCCGTTTCTTTCGTATTGTATTTCAATTTCTCCTATAATGCCTCAATGTTCCTTTTAATCAACAAGGTATTTGTTTTCTTAGGAGGAGCTTGGATTTCTCGTCCAATGTCTTTCCTTTGTGGTGAACAAAAGTTACCAAGCCTTCCATTCCATTGATGACGGTCCCCCTCATGCTGTGAGGAAGTTGGAAGAGTTGTTACAAGCTTGGATTAAGGCGATTTTGAAAGTCTCGCCAGAAACTATTGAAATTGTAAAAAAAATAATGCAAACGATAAAGTTGCACAAGCTTTAACCCAACTTATCACGATGATGATACATTATTTTTTATTATTACTTGTACTAAAACAGGCTGCAGCAGATGTTATTGCGGGAGCTGGAGGCGGTTCTCGGCCGTTGGATGCTGTTCGCTATGTCGAACTCATTTTTACTATTGAAATAATGCAAGTTATTGAAGCGCTCATAGAGTACTTGAATTTGGAAAATAAACAAAGAAACGCCAAAATAGTAGACAAACTTTTTAAGCATTACGCTTTAATCGAGCCACTACTGAAGGTAACAGCTGAAGTGCAATAAGCAATACTTTGAAAATACCCACAACATAAACATGTAATTTTTTTTTAAATATGCATCGGCATGCATTGATTTTCATCTGCAGAAAGAGAAGGAAAAGGTCACAAACAAGAAAGGAAAAGGAGAAAAGAACAAGACGAAAGGAAAAAATACAAAGAAGAGTGAGAAAGATAAGGACGAAACCGTTGATGACGCGAATGCAACAACAGGAACAGGTGCCGATGATGCTTCAGAAACTTCTGAAAATCAACAACCAACTGTCAAATTTAAGAAACCAGAAGCCCCGAAACGATTGTTTTACTACCACATAATGACTTTAGAAAATGCTCTCGACATGCTTCAGAAATTACAAAAGTATGACCAATTTATGCTTTAGAAAATGAAACTTAATTAAGACAAATGGATTGTAATAATAATTTTTAACTTTTGATGATTTATTCTTCGTTAGGTCAGATCAGGATAAAGGAGCAGTTCGTACAGTTCAGCGTGAAGATTTTGAAAAGTTTCTCAGGAACAGGTGCCGATGATGCTTCAGAAACTTCTGAAAATCAACAACCAACTGTCAAATTTAAGAAACCAGAAGCCCCGAAACGATTGTTTTACTACCATATAATGACTTTAGAAAATGCTCTCGACATGCTTCAGAAATTACAAAAGTGTGACCAATTTATACTTTAGAAAATGAAACGTAATTAAGACAAATGGATTGTAATAATAATTTTTAACTTTTGATGATTTATTCTTCGTTAGGTCTGATCAGGATAAAGGAGCAGTTCGTACAGTTCAGCGTGAAGATTTTGAAAAGTTTCTATTGTCTACTGTGAATCAGAAATTGACCAACTTTAAACGAAAAGAACCGATGCATGAGAGGAGCCGACCTACAGAAAAAATTGTAGAATCCTTCGCTGATATTGCTGGGTGAGTCTTTGTTCATTTTTACAGCTTTCAATCAAGGCTATTAAAATTGTACTTTTTGATCTTAATTGAAAATTTGTTTCAGATGCATTTGGAATGGTTTGCTAATGCATAACTCTGAAGACGAAGATGGAAGCATTGAGGCAACTGCTGAGATGATAGAGTTGAGATTGACACTGGTCAATGATATTGTTACCCTGCTGTGCTCATCATATCCGTCAGTCTGTAGTCACTTAATTAAAGAATTTAGTAAGTGGTCCACTAAAATATAATACTTTAGTTTTACAAATTTTACTCATGAGAAATGATTTTATTAATATTATTGTAGGCGATGATGACAGCAGTGATGCCTCATATGACGACTTGTTTCCGAAATTCTTTAATTCTTGGAAAACCGTTCATGGTTGGATACCTGTTTC
>JAANSP010002283.1:0-13140 GCA_036850745.1 Homidia socia | reverse complement strand
AAGAGTAAAAAATATCCGAGAAACTCTACACAAAAAATATATTCACTCGTAAAGTCGTAATAATAAGTAAACCACAATAATACTTGTGACGAAAAAGTAGTAGTAGAGAGAGGTAGGTATAATGGTATTTCTTGGTGGTGGTGTGGTAAATGCTACTCCCTGCTGCTGCTGTTGCCTAGTCGAATAATACACTACACTACACATTTTCTCCTTTTACAGTGAGATCTGAGATGTGAATATCAAAAAAATTGCTTATTCGTCGTATTATTTTCTTGGAATAAAACAAGATGATGAGGTACTTGTTCGATTTGTAGTGCTGAGAGTCCTAGTCTGAGACACAAGAAAACCAATGCTTTTGTGGCATCCCATTACATCCCAAGCATTCGTAAATATTCCTTTTTATCGTGAATGTATAGTTGGAAAGAGTAAACACACGGGCTTTTTTACGGGAACACTGCAGGAGAGAGAGATCCGTGGAGACATATTTTAGTTATAAGGTAAAAAAATATCCAAGACTGCGGATTGGTTTTCCTCATCACTGTATTCCCTTTCATGTGCTCTTCCAGAAACTCCATTTTTTTCTCACTGCCTTTTGACTCTACCTACTAATACACACACACTTGGTAACCTTTTCCTCAAAAAAAAGAGTTGGATGAATTTGTGAACAGCGAACATGTGCATGTGATGATGCTGTACACATGGAGAAGGTTGTATGGAACTCGAGACTCTCGTTCTGCATTCCCCATAAAAACCAATTCATTCATCCCTTCATCATGCATGTTTTCACGTAAAATGTCATGTTTCTTGCCGTCTTGGGATTTGTAGCTGGCTCGGGTTTTTTCTTATTTCTGGAATATGGAATCATGGAACGGAACCGTCAAATGATTAGCTTTATCTTGGGATTAGCTCGTGCTGCGTGCTTGTCATTTAAACTAGCCGTGTTTATGTAGAATAATATGCTTAAAGACGGTATATATCGATATCGAAACAGACGGTACACTCTTTTCGATTGAATAAATTATCAGCCTTATGTTTAACAAAAACATATTTTTCATAGTGACGTGTCCATGTGCGTCTCGTACAATTAGTAGTAAGAATGTCTCATAATATTATTTGTTTATCATCAAAATTCAAGATAATGGATTATTATATGGGCACCGTGTAATATAATGAAAGAATATTATCATTGTCTCCGTGTGGAACAGAGCACACATAACATATTATTATAGCCCAGCGAGATGAACGAAAGGCGTAAAAATATATGTTACTAGAGTATCATCAAAATTCAAGATAATGGATTATTATACATATAGGTACCGTGTATTATAATGAAAGAATATTATCATTGTCTCCCTCCGTGTGGAACAGAGCAGACATAACATATTATTATAGCCCAGCGAGATGAACGAAAGGCGTAAAAATATATGTTACTAGAGTAAATACATTTAACGATAATGTCAAGTTAAATGTTCTGCTTGAAATGCTAGCTTGTCATTTTACTAATCTTAAAAGGAGCATCTCATAGCTCTTCTTCCTCTTTCCATTTTCTCAATGGAATGTGCTCCGTGTGCACATACCTAACAAAGTAAATTCTTGGCTGGATCTTAAAGGAAAAAAATCTAGACAAACTATTCTTGTTTATTAGCGTTTTGAGACAAGTGCGTGTGGAGCAGCAGCAGATAGATTCAAAATGAATGGTGCACATTTACGGTTATTACGCCATACATTTTTAGAGTTGTCTTCTGAACCGTTGCCAGAAAGCTTTTGAACCCGTAAACTCGCCGTAATATGTCATCTTGCCATGTGCTCGTTCATATCTTCTCGCCTGATGATTTCTAAATGTCATTTTCACCTTGTGCTCCAGCTAACAAAGTGTGCATTTTGTCATGCTAAACATAACATAAAAATACTATGTGTATGCACACATGTCTAGGTAGCTAGTTTACTCACTCACCAACAAGTCAGTTTCACTTTGTAATTATCATGCTCCACGATGCATCACACTGTGGTGGGCTTCTTCTTTTTAAAAAACTTTTTGTTTCTTTCGATTCCATCTCAACAAAAACAACTGTGCTGACGACGACGGAAGTGCATCTTCTTGTAATGTAATATGTCATGGTTTTGGGTTAACTGGCTAAAACTATATGGATGCTTGAGAAAATAAGATATGAATCTTTTCCCGGTATCTCTTTGTCTTGTGCTTAGACAAAGAGATGCCATAATTATAATGCGAGTATCGCTGAATATTGGGCTTTGTATTTGTATTTTATGGTCTAATTTTTTACGTTTAAATAATTTTATAGAAATTCCAAACGTTAAATCGAATAAAATGGTTGCATAAAACCAGAGAAATAGCAGAGCTAGGTTAGTTATATCTAAAAAGATGTAATTGGTTAGTTTGCACGTAGTCTGAATGCTGAAATGGGTTGCCAAATGATGAAGGACAATGCAAAAAGTAGGTTCTCGATGATGAAGGTCATCTCTGTCCAGTCTAACTTGTCTGGCATCTTTCAAGTTCTCACCTGAATCTGCTCCTTGTCTTGTTCTTACATTTATTTGATCTGTAATCACAACTTTTTTTCTCATTCCACCAGTTCTAGATACTCACACAATCGTATAAATTCCGTCTGTTTTATGTTTATTCAATTTATACAATTTTACATTAAAAATACCTTTAATATGCCAAGGTATATTCTTATTTATGTCTGTATATCTGAATTGTGATCACAATACAGTTGTGCATTGCAAAGAACTAGAAGGACTAGCAGCGTCATGCGATGCGATGAACTTGTATGTTTTCTGTTTGCCGGCGTATGTACCTCTGCCTTTGAGCTAATTAATGAGTGCCCATTTTCATCAAAAGATTGAATTTCGCTAACTCAAAAGCCGAATCATGATGATGATGGAAAAGGACAAATTCCAGTGGCATGTTCATCTGAATAATTTCACCATTTTCGATAGACGGCTGCATTGTTTATTTAAAACATCAGATGNTGGCATGTTCATCTGAATAATTTCACCATTTTCGGCAGTAGACGGCTGCATTGTTTATTTAAAAACATCAGATGCACTAGTAATTTACTTTGAGAATTGAAGTTGATCTTGTTAAATATCAGAGTTGGGACCTTGTACACTTCACAAGGAGGGATAAAATAAAGTTGAAGGTTGATATAATAAATACGTTGCTAATCCACTGGATTCTTTTGGTAACTCATGCAAAAAAATCATAGACTGCTGCTGGTTCTAACATGCCTGCATATTTCTGCAAGCCCAATCCAACCACACTCTCTCTCCTACTCCACCACCACCATTAAATTAGTATCATCAACTTCTACCACTAGAGTCAGTCGTTAGAACTTGACATTAACATACATACATGCATTGCACGCACGATTGCATGATTCGCAATTTTGGATTCGGAAAACATACATATAATGGGTAGTAGTACGTAGGCAAGTCGGATCCACTGGAGTCAGTCGGTTTAGAACTTGACATTAACATACATACATGCATTGCACGCACGATTGCATGATTCGCAATTTTGGATTCGGAAAACATACATATAAGTATGGGTAGTAGTACGTAGGCAAGTCGGATAGGTACGTATTTCCCCAAAGTTGTTATTATGTCTTAAAGTATTCATGAATAAGAGGGGTTTATAGCCTCTGAAATACATTTTATTTTTTATTATACTACCAACAAGACCATAATAACGTAGGGCTATAGTACATAGTAAAGAGGTGTAATTGTAATTGCCTCCTGTTTCAGTTCTTCTGGCTCTGCTTTAAATTTTTAGTAGCTGCTGAAAATACTGGCGAGAAAATTGACCACGGCCATGGTTCATGGCTTCGTTCTGCCGACGAAATTCTTCCTTGTATTTCCTTTTACACGTACACCTATCCACATTTCCATATCCTGTGTGCAACCTGCTCGTCTTTTTGTACGTGCTTCACAATTGGACTTTGCAGAATACTAAATTATGTGATCGATTTCTTTAAAACCAAGTCATTGTTTTCCTTTTTTGCAAACTCTCTTCTTTGCTTTTACTACTACTGTAGTCCGGAACTACGGTCACTGTACTTTGGGATTTAAAATAAAAATATGCAGATTACTATTATGCTTATATCGGTTCCGTTTTTATTTCGTGGAAGTTATCATGGAACATAAAAAGTGCATACCTACCCATAAAAACGCGTATCAATCATATTATACCTACAACTAAATGGATTTCAATATGGACATTTGTAGTCGTATTTAGGTATGGAAAAGTCTCGGCTATTTTGTTGGTGGGCGAAATAGGCAAAAGTTAAAAAAAAGTAAGCAAGCAGCATTCACCACACACTTTTTGTCTTCAGGGAAAAAGAGGTCGAACGAAAATAAACTGAAGCATGACTTTTTAATCTAAAAGTTTCATCGTTTTCAAAAGAAGCAAACATGCCATGCCATATAAAATATTGTATAGGTCTTCCCTTACCATGTTCTCACCGCACCACTCAACTCCCCGTTAACATTTTATGCTGGCGCAGCAGCAGCAGCGTAGTCATATTATTATTATCCCGTTTTCAGTAAAGAAAACAGTTCCCGGAAACTTGTAAATACGTACGCGCGTACCAACCATTAATATGTCAAGAGGACTCCACAAAAACTAGGTATAATATGCTTTTCATCATTCTTCCATGAAGTTTTCAGGCGTAAAAGCGAGCAAAATGTGCGGCTGTAGTATAAAAGGGACAAAGAAAGACGATGAGTGTTATTATGCCTACACGTACTTGTTGGATGAAATGGCTATATAGAAAGTATAAAGCACGTAAATTGGATTTTGATTTGATATTTATACTTGAACAACAGCGAAACTGCAGCAGTAAAAAAATAAGAAAAGTATGCTTGCATGCAAGTCTACCTAAATTTACAGCATACAGTTATTATAACGCTGCAGAAGCTTCTTTTTTGTACAAAAGATTTTAGTGCCTTCATTTCGATTGGAGATCCCACCTCTCAATCACCATTTGTGTCCATCTGTTGTTATTAAAGTACAATTAAGCCATATTTTCTACATAATTGATTTATATTGCTGGATAAAACTAGTATATCAGTGTATACCTAAAAAGTAGAGTTTTATCCATTTTTTCGTTTACCCACTTTGTCCTGCATTTATTTGTTGCACTGCTCTGGAATACATAAAGCAAAATGTAGGCAATGAGGCTGCTGGAGAGCCCAAAGCCCAAGAGAGCCGCGTGGCGTGGGTTGCATGTCTCGGATACGTTATAAAAAGTTAGCAGATGAGATGCAATAAAGTGATAACTACAGCCCAATACACCTGGATAAAAAAGAAGATAGATTGCTTGCTTTTTTGTATAGTAGGCTTATTACTCCATATATACTTCTCCGCACACCTTGTTTTTGTTGCCCAAAAATTACGTGGAAGGAGAACGTGATACGGAGAAGGAGAAAAAAAGGTTCCCAAAAATACGGTGGCTTTCTCAGTAGACTTGTTTTTATTTTATTTCAAGAAATATATACTGCAGCAGCAGCTGTAGATATAGGTATATGTATAACCTTGTGAAGGGACTTCGTTTTTTATTACCACCTTTCTTAATATAATTTTCCAATTTTTGTTTACTTTATGAAGTCTAAAAAGCAATTTTATTGAGGAGTAAAGGCAAAAGTGTGGAGTAGACGAAAAGGAGAAAAAAACTGACGCATATCATTTTACCTATTTTGGTTGGTAGATGGAAGTGGTTTAAAAAAGGGTAGATGTTATTATTATTATCGTTATGTACCAAAAGTCTCTTGTCTTTTATGTTTGGTAATGTAAACTGTTTGCTGTTAAATAAAACAAAGCCTTGTTGTATAACATCATCCTCATCATCGCATCTCTGTATTGTGTACATAGTACTTGGTGTTATATAAACATGTATATCCTTTGAAAACATGTTGTGTTTAATGTGTGTATTATTTTATTTTTGGTTTCATGTATATTTTGTCTTATCGAAAAGTTATCCTCCTCCTGCCATAGTTAGGTACTCTTTGCACTCGCACTAAAAAACTGAAACCTTTTTTCCTGAGTGAAGAAATGAAATCATTAAATATTGTAAAGAAAGAAAAGTAAAGGCTGAACATCTGCAACATGTCGTTTGAATTTTTTTTTCTATCCTTCTGAGATTTTGTGTTTAATGTGTGTATTATTTTATTTTTGGTTTCATGTGTATTTTGTCTTATCGAAAAGTTATCCCCATCCTCCTGCCATAGTAGTAGGTACTCTTTGCACTCGTACTAAAAAACTGAAACCTTTTTTTCTGAGTGAAGAAATAAAATCATTAAATATTGTAAAGAAAGAAAAGTAAAGCCTGAACATCTGCAACATGTCGTTTGAAATTTTTTTCCATCCTTCTGAGAGAAACCTTGCAATATGGTGAATTACATATATATAAAGGAAGTATGGCATTTACGACAAGTCTCGCGATAGAATAACCAAACATGGTGAAAAACCTGAGGGAGTTTCAGTTATAGCGAGTGAGGCAGAGAGAGGGTAGCAAACAAGCACAACTACTAACGAATTTAAGCAAAGGAACAAACTAACTAAAACTACTTACATATTAAAGACAAACACAACAGGCATCACAAACAAGAAAAGAGAGACAAGTTGGAAAAAAAGGAAAGCAGTGCCAGGTTTTTTCGTCAGTTTATTGCAAAATAAAGCACCTAGGGAATAACTTCCTGTATTTGTACGACAAGAGTCGTCGAGTCGATGTTTCTTCAATGTTTACCTTTTAATGTTGTGCACATTGCATATTATACTAACTGCCTTTCCATTAGAATGAGTTTTTGGAAGAACACTGCTGCTGCTGCACGGAAGGAAGGGACAGATAGAAAAAAACATCAGCAGCAGGAGTGCAGCAGCAGCAGCGTAAAAGTAGCAAGTGAATTTTAGCTATTGGAATATTCAGGGGATCATTTTGGCACTTCTTCTTACTCACTTGAGCTTCACGAAATGACATGACACATCCCTCAACATAAAACTTGTATCAATCCACGTCCCCTTGTTTTTTGTTTCTGATGGTAGTGATGGTCGATAGGGATGATGAGGAGGATAGCAATAATAATAATGACGAGCAAATAAATAAAAGCTTGCAGTTGTGTCCATGTCGTCGTGAGTCTATTGATGATGGTAATGTGATGTGAGTCATCTTATGTTGTTGTTGTGACTGACAATCGTAAAACTTTTGAGGAAGTATACAGGTACATACATGCATGTAAAATATAGGCATATAGTTTTTGTTCTATTATTTTTGTACAGTTTTTATATAGTTTTTGTTCTATTATTTTTGTACAGTTTGGCAAACACGAAACGAAAAACGAAAGCCTTTATTTTTTGTCTCTTGTGTTTGTAGATTTGCACGTCATGAGTATCAGGTTGAAATTGATAAATAATGAAATTTTTCATTTTTTGATATTTGCCTGTGAAGTTTACTTTGCTTGTGTAAAAAGCATACATTGCAAAATTTTATTTCGCGTTGAGTTAATATAGCTTCAATGTACAAAATACTTGTCAGTTTTTGCGAGGTGGATTTCACAAAAAGTTGAAAAGGGAGAATTCGCTAGAATTATGCCCATAAGTGTTGAAAATATAAAAGTACATATATATTCTGTACATGTGTGTTTGATTGAGAGAGAGTATACATGGTCACATATGTATACCATTTTACTAGATATGTATGCACACATGCATGTTGCATAGATTGACAAGGGAAGAACGCGATTAAAGGGGACGAAATAAACGTCTTTGTATTCTACAGAAAAACTTCTCACAGAATGAGAGAGAGTATACATGGTCACATATGTAGATATGTACCATTTTACTAGGTATGTATGCACACATGCATATTGTATACTATGACAAGGGAAGAACGCGATTAAAGGGGACGAAATAAAAGTCTTTGTATTTTACAGAAAAACTTCTCATAGAAAATTGCGGATCGTTTTTTGCATGATTCATGATATTCCTGTCATATATGAATGTGGATAATGTTATGCGGTGGTTACTGTGAGCGGTGGGGTGCATGGAAAGCACGCACTATGCTGAGTTGTAGTGACTCGTACCTTCCAGGGAAAGAAAAGAAAAATAGTCTCAGAGTTTTTATTGGTAATATAATATACCTAATGTATAAATAGATTGGGTTGATTTTTTTCGGAAGTTTGGAAAATGCAGTTTCTAATATTAATAAATTCATAAATAAACGGAGTAGATAAGTAGCAACATAGAAAATTGCGGATCGTTTTTTGCATGATTCATGATATTCCTGTCAGATATGAATATGGATAATGTTATGCGGTGGTTACTGTGAGCGGTGTGGTGCATGGAAAGCACGCACTATGCTGAGTTGTAGTGACTCGTACCTTCCAGAGAAAGAAAAGAAAAATAGTCTCAGAGTTTTTATTGGTAATGTACCTAATGTAGTAAATGGAATGGGTTGATTTTTTTCGGAAGTTTGGAAAATGCAGTTTCTAATATTAATAAATTCATAAATAAACGGAGTAGATAAGTAGCAACACCTGTCTAGCAACTTTGTAGCGTCTAACGTCTTAGGTAGAATTTTTAAAGAATTGAAAAAATAGCTATAATTTGGCAATTGGTGGCTTGATGTACAATACTAACACAGCCCATGCAGTAAAATTCGATTACTGCAGAATAGCTGAAATATACTTTAATTTTGCATAAATATAAACATATAATCATTTGGATAATGGCGTTCCCACCGCTGTGAGGTACATACTCACTGCTTGTCCCGTTCTTCTGATGGCTTGTCGGACATTGTCAGTGTTGCTTTGCACTCATCAACTTTGAGAATGTCATTATAAAACCATAAGTATATGTTACCTATAATACAAGAAACTGTAACCATCTAATGATGTCCGCACATCCGCATTCACAGACATAATATCGATGTTATTACTGTCATTGATGAAAAACACAGCTTATAAAACTGGCTATTCTTGTTCTGAGCAGGTAGAGTTCTCTGAGTTTGGTTTCGTTTTTGCTAATACTTTATTTATAACGCTGTCCGCGTGAAAATGGCAAAATAAAAGGCCACAAAATTCAACAATGACAGAAATAACAATTCTTCTGTGTAGCTGTTTTTTCTTCATATTATATTTATGCTCGATGTAAATGCGTAAAATGCGTACGTGATATTTTTGAGTTTTGACAAAAATATGCAATAACTTACACTCCCGTTCTTCTTATGCATTTTTAATTTAAAAATGCCAAGTCAATGGTTATATGATGATTCAGTAAGTTTGCAAGTTATAATAATTCTCTAAATATAAAAAAGTTCTTAAATAAGCGCATATCAATATTTCTTTAGCATTTCATCAGCAACCAAAGATAAAAATGGCAGTGGCACGACACTAGCAAGCAATTTTTCTTGTTAAGTAAAATATCAAGTCATTACAGCACAAATTGTTGGTACAGGACTATGCAAAGGCTTTCATTATTGCATCCCCATTATAATTTTAAACATACCGACATCCGAAGTAGAACTGAATTCTCTCACGTTGTGTTGTTGTCAGTACGTGCATCTCATTTCAGTTACGTGATAATATAGCAGCAAGCATAAAAAATAAGTAAAGAACACATCATCTTCAAAATCTTTTAAAATACATATTATTATACACTTGCGAAAAAATAGTTTCAACGTACCACTGAACAAACTCTTTTTTTTCGTTTTCTGATGCGGACGTTATGATAAGAGAAAAACTAATGATATTTTCACTCAGATATACTTATCTTGTTCCAAAAATGCTATATAATTTGTCAGAGGAAAAAAGTATCTAATTTACGATGTGTGCGCAAACTAAATTGCCAGATAATGGAATGTGAGTAGAGTAGAGAGAGGCACGAAAAAGGATATTGGTCATGTCAAGTCAACGCCACGACCATGTCGATATTTAATTTAACTAGGTACTTCATCATCACATCCCACCACCCTCATCACATCAGCAGCCGTTTTATAAGAGAACAACAAGATTGAATGAAAAAAGAAACCTGCAAACGTTGGCACATTTTTACAAACCAGTAAATTCAAGTTGTATCGTGTGTCTGCATTCAATGTGCAAAGTGTGAAATGGAAGTCTCAACGCCAAATGGCATAATGTAGGCAGTGACATTTTGCGCGTTATGAAACTGACTCTTTTGCACATTCGTATATAGTCTATCTGTATATTATTTTGTAAAGTGGGACCACTGTATAAAAGGGAAAAGCCTGGCTAATAATATTGACTTTGACTTGGCTCGCTCAAAGTGGATAGGAAAAGGCTTTATTTCATTTTCATTGCCTGTGCCTACTTGAAAATGTTTCAACAACTTTGTTAGAAGAGGGAGTAGAGTAAGTTGGGAGAAGAATAAAGGCGGAAACAAAAGCGATGACTTGACTTGATCTTTTCTCTGAGTGGTTCACTCAGCCAGCAGCAGCAGCAGATTCTATTATAACTATTACTGCGGAGTAAGTTAGTATAAGTACATTATTGTGACGGAATTAGGCCAAAAAATTCGATGCTGATGATGTACAGGAGGACGATTCTGTTGTTATTGTTGAAAGTATCGTATTTCCGAAGAAACGAGATCACTACCAATGACTGACTGACTGTAATAGTAGCTAGTAATAATAACGCTGCTGCTAATACTTGGAATGTAATCTAGTCCATAAATTGACGCAATGATAATGTATATTGCTGATTTTGGATAATGGCTCAGCAAAAAAAGGATGATATGGTGTGGGACAGGCAGGCAGGCGACATTTGATACTTTGCCTTTTGTTTTCCGATGAACTAATTTATCTGGATGGTGAATAGGGAATGTGAGTTGCGTCAGCAAAACAGGATGAATCAAGTTGTAGATTAGCATTATTTCGCGCATTAATTATGACACGATCAATATTGAGTGATGTTGACCAGGTTAATTTACTAGCGGCTTGTTGCATAATATTCCTTTTAGCAATAAAAATATTATTAATAATAATAATCCATCCAGAGAATAAATCAATTTATTAAATGCATACCTACCCACTTCAAAAAGGAATGTTTATAGACCGCCATTTGTTCCTGTTTCTTTTATTAATAAGGAAAATTCCTTAGGTTAATTTCTTGTTCTTTGTTGTCGAGCGGTGAAAATAGCTCCGTTTTTTTCAGTAGTATCCACGTGCCAATGATGATGATGATGACGATGGCATGAGGGATGAAAATGGAAATTATCAAAAGTTTTTTGTACTCTACGCACACATTTTTTTATATTAAATATTCTCCAACAAGTTGTTTCCCATTTAACGCCTCTTTGTGTATTTATTTACTCTACAAGTTTTAGTTCCGCTAATAAATAGGGTATGGATTCTGCTCCAGAGCTTTATATTTCTTATATGAGCAGTTATACATTCTTATTATGCTTAAGCATGTAACTCTGGAGAAAATCCAGGTGTGTCTAATATGCCATTGCTAGTATTTCAAGCACGTTTTCTAAACGATAATACTCAAAGTGGTGGTGGAAGTGGTGAATAAGTGAATGGCAAGTTTTTGTTCTGTTCTACATGCGCTACTTACAGTTTCTTTGCACACGTAAAAGTTTGCTCTTGTATAAAGTACATGGAAATTCTATTAAAAGTTTGATGAAGTCGTGGAATTTTCAGAAATTCTTTGCATACAGCTAGTATAAGAAGCGCCTGAGCTTGAGCAAGCATTATGACGACGACGATGATGATGATGACTAGCAGATTGTCAACTCTTTTTTTTCATTTCCCCTTACTATTTTTCTTTATAAAATATCATACACGCAACACGGCAAAGTACATTCATAGTAGTGTCGCGGTATAAAGCTTGCCTTTTCCAAGCACAATTCTTCCAAAACCTTACCATTATCACCCACCACCACCACCACAGCCATCCAATACCACACTCTTCTTTTCGTTTATATTCTCTATCCCTTTTTTCACCAAACTCCTTGTTCCATGCATTAATTTTTACAGTCATCATCATGCTGGTTCGCAAAAGTGTGCTCGTGCTCATAAAGTTTTGAGAAGAAACACGAGAATAACTGGATGCTTTTATGCTTGTTCTGATGAAATAGAGTCGAGACATGAGTCATTTCTTCTCGTGAGTTGCGTTAAGTCCTGCGTCCCGAGGGGGGCATTTAATGTGCCTTCATTATTCCGCTCTTGTGTGCATTCTTCTGTCTTAATGGTTTATCTAGAACAACAGAAAGGAGTGAGGGCTTCATATAATATGCTACCATTACTTGCTTTCTGGAGAGTGAATATTATTATTATTATTATAAAGGTACTGTAATAGTCGCAAGAAGAGAGAATAAATACAGTAAACTTCGGAGAATAATATATATGGCCCATGTGTGCAACATCAGTGGTGTCAGAACAGGAGCAACAATGGAATTTCAAATGTGGTCCAAACTGTGTCATATGCATACAGACTTTTCACTCTCGCTGGATTAGAATTTGAACAAACTGCTCGCTTGGCTGACTATATAAACTTTTGAGTTTGTACCTAAGTGTGTACCTGACTTTCCATACATCCAGTAGCACAAATTCTCCAAGTTATTTTTTTCTCCTCCTCACTCTCTGGATTACTGTTATCTATTTCAAGTTGTTGTTTTAAATTGTTTTTATTTTCAAGCGACTGAAAAAATAAGTTGCTTTTGTATTTCTATTTTATCTATTATTTTTATTTTTCTTGTAATAAAGTAGAGTGAAAAGTATATAGTGAGGTGATACGGTTTCATTTCATGGACAAAACTACTTTTTTTTACACTTTTGCCCTCTATGCTCCATTTAGTACCCTCAAAAGTCCAAAGTTTGAGCTGAAGCTGTGGGGGTTTCTGTGACAGGTTTTCAACTAACTAAACCAACTACCACAAGACTCTTCCACCAAAAACATCCTGTCATGTAATATGCAGCATCATCAGACAGTTGAGGCATGTTTAATAAAAGAATTAAAAAATGTTTTTCTTTTCTCTTTTTAATGCTTATCAATAATGTAAAATTCCATGTGTGCTCATAATGATCATGGGTTTGCATAAATGCATTTTCGTTCTCTTTACCACCAGTACCACATTAGTACGTAGTATCCTGTTTCCAATTT
>JAANSP010002282.1:0-13141 GCA_036850745.1 Homidia socia | reverse complement strand
GATAAGTAGTGGGGGTGGCAGTGGAGGTAGATCCAACGGTCTTCACAAGTCTACCTCTACCGATACCGTGGTGACATTATCGTCGTCTGCTTCCACTTCTTCCTCCTCCTCTGCCACGTCCACATCTGCTTCCTCTTCTTCTACTTCTTCTGGTGGTGGCGGTAGTAACACAGTCTCATCAGCCGCCAAGCGCTCTTCTTTTCCATACGCATATATTCGATCAAAACTTACAGCTTTACCCGAAGAACCCCAGGCAAGCCAGAGTCCTATTCCTAGAAGCATCCCTCGCCAGGAAGACGATAACTCTGCAGATAGAAAGACTCAACGAAGATCACAATCCCACAAAAATAACGTTACCACTAATAATACCCGTCATAGTAGTAGCATGAGCGACATTTACTCCATACGAACTGCCGCCACCACTGCTACTGCAGGCGTTCCTATAATTAGCACTCCAGATGAAGAATATGGGGTGGAAGAAATTCTACAACCACTTCAGAGTTTACCGTATGGAGAACTTGCGCCTTCCCCACCCTCTTCTTCAGGATTTCTTCACGCTCGTCGTCGTCCTTGCAGTATTGCATGTCCTCCAGGTCAACGAATGTTTGATCCTCTTACCGAAGTTCTTTAATTAGCACTCCAGATGAAGAATATGGGGTAGAAGAAATTCTACAGCCACTTCAGAGTTTACCGTATGGAGAACTTGCGTCTTCCCCACCCTCTTCTTCAGGATTTCTTCACGCTCATCGTCGTCGTCCTTGCAGTATTGCATGTCCTCCAGGTCAACGAATGTTTGATCCTCTTGCCGAAGTTAGAATCGACCTTATTCGTGGCACGCCTCTAGATGCTGACCATTTTGACAAGGTGTCCTTAAATTCTTCTTCTGGCGGGGAGAGCGCTAGTAGTCCTCGAATGGAAACGAGCGGATGGAGTTTTACTGGTCGCGGTCTTGGTGGCCGAAACAGAAGAAGCTTTTCAAATGGGGATATTAGAAACGTTAATAACAACAATGGCAGCAGTTTCCTCGAATGGAAACGAGCGGATGGAGTTTTACTGGTCGCGGTCTTGGTGGCCGAAACCGAAGAAGTTTTTCAAATGGAGATATTAGAAACGTTAATAACAACAATGGCAGCAGTGGCGGTCATCATAATCGTGGCAGTAGTACAGAAGTAAGTAGCAGTGGATACGAGAGCGACTCTACAAGAAACATTGGGAATGAATCCCCTAGACCAACAGTTACCAAAAAACAACAACCTATCATAGAACAATCCTTAGCCCAACCTCCTCCACCACGATCCTTGACTGACCATCGATGTTCGTTTGATACCGTTTCCACATTATCTTCTGGTGTGGTGGATTCCTCTTCGTCCAGTGGGGCGTCATCCCCCACGCATTCAGCTAGCGAAGGATCATCCGCCAATTACGGACCATTGGCTTACGTGACTCTAAACCGAAAACCGGTTCCACGAAATCGCACGTCTAAAAGCTCCACAACTACCGTAATTACCACTCAAAAGTATCATCCCTTCATTTAAAATGCCGTCATCAGGAGCCATTATTGATTTTGCAAGCAGTGGAACACTAGGCAGTCGAGCAATTCGGAGTACCACATTACCCCGTCGAAGCCAAAGCATTTCCTGCATTACTACAACCATTTCCCCCACAACAGCAACAGCACTAACTTCGCTAACCAATGGAGATCATTTACCACTTCCACCATCAGTCAGGCGAAGGCAACGAAAGGGAAGTGTTGACTCTTCCACAGGAGTTGGCATTGGTGAAAGCGATCCAATTTCAGAAGGCAGTCGTCGATCACCAGGAATCCGATCCCGAACCCAGTCGCTCTGCTTGTCCATCTTCTCCGTAAAGTTTGAGAAGGGTCCGACAAAAAAGAGCCTGGGATTTTCCGTTGTAGGTGGCAAAGACTCGCCCAAGGGCAGCATGGGTATTTTCATCAAAAGAATATTTCCCTACGGACAAGCCAGTGAGGAAGGCAATCTTACTGAAGGCAAGTTTTCCAAATAAATTGAAAACAAAATATATAAAAACGATTGTTCTCCTTAAAAACGGAATTTCTAATGCAAGTCACGCGTTATTGTTACTTTTCAGGTGATGAGATTCTCTCTGTGAATGGACAATCTTTATCTAACGTGACACACACTGACGCTTTAAACATTTTCAAGGCGATCAAGAGTGGAGAGGTGGTTTTACAGGTGGCGCGTAGAGAGAAAGTTGACTGAAGAGAAATGCTGGTATTTCCCTACGGACAAGCCAGTGAGGAAGGCAACCTTACTGAAGGCAAGTTTTCCAAATAAATTAAAAACAAAATATATAAAAACGATTGTTCTCCTTAAATAAAAACGGAATTTCTAATGCAAGTCACGTGTACTTATTACTTTTCTTCAGGTGATGAGATTCTCTCTGTGAATGGACAATCTTTATCTAACGTGACACACACTGACGCTTTGAACATTTTCAAGGCGATCAAGAGTGGAGAGGTGGTTTTACAGGTGGCGCGTAGAGAGAAAGTTGACTGAAGAGAAATGCTGGGTGGAAATTTATTTGTCACGCCAACTGGAACGACACTCTTAAGAATGATTTGTCATCGTATATCGTCATCATCATCGTCAGTACAAAAATGAGCGTACCAAAAAATAATTATAATGTGTAATCATAATTTGTAACATTAGTTTTAGTACTTGATTTNCAACTGGAACGACACTCTTAAGAATGATTTGTCATCGTATATCGTCATCATCATCGTCAGTACAAAAATGAGCGTACCAAAAAATAATTATAATGTGTAATCATAATTTGTAACATTAGTTGTAGTACTTGATTTTTTTGAAAATTAATAATAACAAAAATATATTCTATAACTGTATACCATCGTTTTTGTATTAATTAATAAATTATGCAAATATAAATATGACAAATAAATCATTTTTATTTTTTTCCTGATGATTTCATTAACATTTTTATGATTCATAGCCCAAAACGCGAATTAGCAGAAGAAACGCTTAGGAGAATCTTATTATTACCATGATGTGATGACAAGAATAGGTATCTTACAAAAAATATCTTACGCCGAACAAATTACAATTAATTTTATTAATGTTGTGTGGCAGTTACAATTTTAAATCGCATCTTCACTTTCTTTTTGAGTCTTCAGCTTTCACAGTACATAATTCCTCTGTTGGTTAAATCATTTTTATTTTCTTTGCTGTTGATTTCATTAACATTTTTATGATTCATAGCCCAAAACGCGAATTAGCAGAAGAAAGGCTTAGGAAAATCTTATTACCATATGTGATGACAAGAATATCTTACAAAAAATATCTTACGCCGAACAAATTACAATCAATTTTAAGTTGCGTGGCAGTTACAATTTTAAATCGCACCTTCACTTTCGTTTTGAGTCTTCAGCTTTCACAGCACATAAGCAGTTTGGGCGGACTCCCACATTCCACATATTTTATTAAAAAATTTGTATCATATTTGGAGGGCAAAACCACTAACGTTACTTATATAAAGGTGTTGCCGGTGAGAATTTTTTTATTCGCCATTGGTTTTTTGTTTCCTTGCAATAATTTTGCCAATGATTTGTTTTCTCCTTTTTCGATGCTAAAGATGGGTACAAATTACAAATCGTATTTTGGATGGAATTCACCTTCATTGATTCATTCTTGGAAAACAAACTGCAGCGCTTCATATTTTAATTTGAAAGAATTTAATTTCAGTACCAATTTACAGGATTGAGTAATGTAATAAAAATTTGGAAAGTAGGTTCGTTAGTATATTTCCACTGTAAATGTAGTATTGTAAAATGTTTCCTTCAATTTTTGCTGAAAACAGTTCCCCATTATGAAGGGAAGAATATAACTATTACCAACATTGGACGCTACGCACTACGCAACAGAGAAAAGGATTCACACAAGAGGAATTACAAAATGGTAGAAATTTATGACAAGCACAGGCTAATTTTGCTACTTTTGGGTAAAGACTTTCCTCTATTTATACCAGCACATTCAATCTTATGAATTCATGTTATTCATTTATTTTAAATTTTTGTTTTTGGGCAGCATTGTGACGGAGAATCTGGAATTTCGAACTCGGATATAAAATCAAATAGGTTTTGGAAACCAATCCAAGTGGTATGGGAGATCCTGACAAGCTTGGGCAACATTGGGCATGAAGTTTCTTCCTTCCAGCTTCTTACTTTGAATTGTACTCCAATTAGAATGCTTGTAAATCTGTTTGTGGAACGATACAAGAGCAGTATTTAATTGAATGTACTTCTTTACTATTTACAATAAATGTCATGAAATCCATAAAAATCCACTCTACAAGATTCCAATTTTAAAAAAACGGCAAGCATCTTATTTTGAAATATATGTTATAATATTTTGTGATTAAGTAACCGTAATTCCAAGTTACTAAATAAAACGAACTGAAAGTAGAAGTGAGAATGCAAAAAAATTTCGTAAAAAAGATCGGCCACTTTTTTATTATGAACTCTCAAAACTCGGGAGAGGTGTTGTTGAGAACGCAATTTAAGACAGTTTCAAACTTGTATGTGCAAAACATCTGCAACAAAGCAGTTAGTGAAGAGAATGAGTTAAGCAAATGAGTATATTTCACAAAATTCGAACTGGACATAATGATTAATTACCAAATAATCAAAAGGCAAGCGTTAGATACTATTCCCCAATTAATTAATTTACACAAACTACCAATTTTCAGTAGCTGTCAATTTTCTAACATGGGAAGAGACGGATTTTTCCCAAAGAAAGTGTAAATGGGTCCGACACGTACGATAGGACTCGCTTCCAAAGTGAACAACGCACTCCTTTTTTGCTATAAATAACTTGCCTCAAAGAAAAAGATTTGGATTGATCAGTTGATACTCGTCAGGCTGTAAAAAAAACTTATTACCTTACTAGATTTCGTATAAAAACGAGCATGGCATGAAACATGAAAGAAATTCATTTCCAATTTTGTATTATATTTATAACCATGCCGATTTTAGTTTTACGTTTTCACGATTATCATCCACCAAATAATTCATTGGCCAGCTTAATAAATTAAAATATATACAAAACCAGACTCCAGACAGACAATAACGACTATTTTCATGCCATTCGTTACGTATTTCATCAAAGTTTCTTCTTGAGTATTTGAAGTAAAAAGTGTACTAAATATTTTAATTAATAATATTGATTTATGGAATGTTTCTTATACTCTTCAGTTTTTTGAATGTAATGCTAAGTATACATCTTTGATTTTCGCTATGTATTCCATCCCATCATTGAAGCTCAAAAACAATTTCCATCAAACCTTTGCATCATGTAAGGTATTCGGATTAATAAGTTATATGCGACATATTATTATTTTCTTTATTCCTTTTGCACTATCCTGATTAATTTGTGCTGATTACATAAATAATTAGGAAAGTAATTCTCTAAAATGAAGGGTGAAAAACAGTTCCACGTTACTTTTCTTGAAAACCATGATAATGATAATAATTTTCAACTACTGTGACAAAACTATAACATCTTCCACTCTCCTTTTCGTCCGCCTACTTTGCATAATATTATGTCGCATAATATTTTCCCATAACATAAAACATTACCTGCCTGCTCATTTTCTCACATTGGCATGGTACGTAAACGTATGTGTACAGCGTACATAGTATTCTAATTAGTCCTCATAAAGATATCAATTTCCATTCTTTTATTATCCTACTGATTATAATATTATATTTGTCTGAAACTCGCCAATAAACCTGTTTCTCTCTTTTTTATACATACTATCATGTAAATATCTATTAGGTGCAAACATTTCATACCTATACTTATTTGCGCCTAGGTCAAATATTCCCGTTAAAATTACCTGTAATAATAAGCGCAGCAGTTTTCGTCAGTGGGAAATTTTTTCATTGTCAGAACTTTTTTTTCTAATTAGTCCTCATAAAGATATCAATTTCCATTCTTTTATTATCCTACTGATTATAATATTATATTGGTCTGAAACTCGCCAATAAACCTGTTTCTCTCTGTTTTATACATACTATCATATAAATATATATTAGGTGCAAACATTTCATACCTATACTTATTTGCGTCTAGGTCAATTATTCCCGTTAAAATTACTTATTAATAATAAGCGCAGCAGTTTTCGTCAGTGGGAAATTTTTTCATTGTCAGAACTTTTTTTACAACGTTTCTTTTGGAAGATCAATTAAATTTATTATGATGGAGGTGCTAAGCATAACGGTCACATTACACCGGTCATGTTTCAAGCCTCGAGAAGAGGCTGGACTCTCCTCACTTTTTTTTACATACACACGTGCTCATTAAATTTAAACCTGTGTTGATAAAGTGTACAAAAAAGAAAGTGAGAGGCTCGTCAGCTACTGTGCGTGGGTGGAGGGGAGACGCAAGCAGGTTTAACCAAACACCACGTAAAAAAATTAATTTTTATTGTCATTGTTATTCTTAACAAATTATTATTACACAGCTTGAAGAAGGTAGTGGTGGTGGGGTATGGTGCTAGCATAATAAATTTGTGTGACAGGTTTACACTGAGCAATTTCTCACCTCAAGAGTATTATTTTTTGTGAAGCAAAATGTAAGTACGTGCCTTATCTTGGAAGACAGAGGGGAACTTTCGAGTATAAATAGATGTTCAAACAGATAAATAAGCAGACTTTCCTGCTCTTCCTTTTTATGAGAAATGCTAGACGAGATAGAAATAAAATTGCAGAGACTTTAGTTGTTTTGCTTCCCCGTGTGAATTTTTTAATTAGGTACGCATGCACTTTTCTGAACACACGCAGGTCATTTTCAGCTGTCAAGTTTAATTTTTTGAAAGGAGGCGGATGAGTTATGATTGTGTAATATTTGATTCGTTGCCAGGTGATAACACGCTCGTAAAAATAAATTAAAAAGTTGAAAAAATGATAAGATTTGTTGAAAAAAATAAAACCTTTATACTCTTCGGCAGATTTACGTATTTAATAATTGTTTTTTATTTCTCATAGACACATTTTCCTCTCATTTCACGGTAAGGATAAGGTAGGTATTAACTAGCTTGATAAGCAGTGTACGAGGTGAATGTTACAGGGATTTTTTATTGTTTTTATTTCTCATAGACACATTTTCCTCTCATTTCACGGTAAGGATAAGGTAGGTATTAACTAGCTTGATAAGCAGTGTACGAGGTGAATGTTACAGGGATTTTTTTCTACTATTTGCTAGAAACCAATATGAAATCATCTATATAGAATTAAGATTGATTTTTATGGACCCATTTTGGTCATGAAAAAACACATTTCAAATTAAATAAATAATTGAATGATTTCAGTATTGGTTTCCAAGGTAACAAAGTATTTGACCATGCATGTTTAACGGTTATTGCATCAAATTTATGTGATTGTAGAGCGAAATTGAACCAAAATCAATGGTAGGCAGTAGTAGGCACTCACGTTTCTTTAAAAAATGTTATTGATGACGTTCGTTGCGTTGACGCTAATTGCTATGTCATTGCATCGTTTATGCACGCAAAAATCTTGCGTCCATTTTATTATGTTCGGCAGCCACCGAGGCAAACAAAACCGTAAGTTATTAAAGTACTAAAGGTTCTCATGTCTTACTAATAACTTAACTACCATCATCATCGCCATCGCCGTCATGATCAACATGACAAGAAATGTAGTAACAATAATAAATTATTTAATAAATGGCAGCAAATGAGTTTTTCACCAGAGTCACGATCTTTTTCATTATTAAAGGTTCTCATGTCTTACTAATAACTTAACTACCATCATCATCGCCATCGTCGTCATGATCAACATGACAAGAAATGTAGTAACAATAATAAATTATTTAATAAATGGCAGCAAATGAGTTTTTCACCAGAGTCACGATCTTTTTCATTATGGAAGTCATGGAAATGATGATGCATAATAGGAGAATAATAATGTGTTACTTGTAATTGTTCAGTCAGTTCAGTGTCACCGCAATCAGTCAGTCAAGCTAGCAGAAAAAGAATAATAGTGCTCTCCACTTGTCACGATCGACACTGACTGACAAAAAAAAACACAAAACAAATTGATGCATTAGGCACCTTCAAAAATTAACTATAGAAGCGGCAAACAACAATAAGTAGTAACAAATGTCTTTATAATGGTGTTTGTAATGAGTGGAGTGACACCATTTTGCTTAAGCCTAAATAGGAAACAAGTACTTTTCGTGAAGCAGAGGAATGAAAGGGCCCTTCAAAATATTGACGATGCTGTCCATAAGTCTGCATGCTGAAAATGGCGGCCATTATTGTGCAAATGTTTGAATTTGAAGGTTGCTCTTACAAATATAACCTAACCAGTGACAAACGTGTCATTCAAAATGGCCATGCAGGTGATATGAGTTCAAGTCTACAAGTACATGTCATATGCATAGTGGCGAAAACCAGGTAATTATCGCGACAGAGTATTTCCAACGAAAAATTGCTGCCAAAAAAACCTGCAGGCCAATGCTGGCTGAGAATAATTTACAACGTTAAATTTGTAATAATTACTAGTTAATGCCGAAATAACAACCAGCAAGATTTATAGGAATTTAGTTTGAAGGTAAATCGAGTAGTTTTATTGTGTCCCCGAGGAAATTTTGATATTTATTATCGTTTGTGCAATTTCAGGAAGTTGTCAATTTTATAAATAGATTTGATCTGATAATGTTTGGTAAGGCCGGTTAGGGTAACTGAATATTGTCTGCTTGTTCAGATAAATCTTGTACACCTTAATAACGAAATGTGAATGAAGTTTTAGCCAAATCAGACATATCTATCATAAACTAGATGAAGCAGTTAGTTCAGATAGTTTTTAAATAGGTTCCGTTTGCTTACTACCTGCTTACCGGCATACAATTCGGTAATAAATAAATTGATGTTGACGAACTTTCTACAATTTTGTCAAAACATCATCAACTCTATTTTAAATCTAAAGTTCTTCCTGTCATCGGTATACAAATACATAAATAAATATCATTTCGGTAATAAGGATGTTTAAGTTTTTTTAATGATTGATATTTTGAGATAGTAATTCGGTCAGTGCAGGCACTTGTGATGAGTGCATTTTATTTTGAATTGATGCTGTGTAGCGAATAAAAAGAGTTTTTACATGTTAGGTTGCGGAAAAAAACTTTCAATTTTCACGTTGCATCTTAGCCAGTCACAAAAATAAATCAAGAGCTTATTTTCTATTAGTATGCAGGAAGTATTTTTATTAGATATTTATTTTCTTAACGAATATTGAAATGATAAATGATCCTCCTTAACACAAAGGCATATTATCATAATACTTACTTGAATTTGTTTGTCATCTTGGTATATTCATATATGCTTCCGCCTGTTCCACCTTCTCATCTTCTTGGCAATAAATTTGGCAATTGTGAAGGTGACATGAAATAACGATATGATGAAAGATATCGAATAGAACAACATTATTGTTGCTTTCTTTCGTTAATTCAATTACGTTGTTACATCCGTCAAATAAACTAACTATAACTACTAATCATATTATGAAAACTGTAGACTTGAGCTAAATATAAAATGATTCATAGTCTGGATTATAGCAAAACTCCAGGAAAGAAATAACGTTGCAAGCACTTCAGCCAAAAGATCACATTATGTACCTGTGTTTGTGTTCATTTTAAAAAAGCTCTGAATATTTGTAAATTGTGCAGGGCCTGTACAGGTATTTCGACAAAAAATAAAATAAAAGATGCTTCAAATTTTTTTTTAAATGTGTAGCTCAAATACTAAAACACTTTGCGTTTCAGTTCTGAATAATGATAATAAATTATAATAATAACGATATTACATTCAACCGTAATCCTTGTTTAATGTCATAATAACTAATTTACATGAATTCATTTTGTGCTTAATGTTATTGCATATTATATTGTGTCTCTATATATTATTTTTTGTAATGAAATCAGTATGGTTACGCATCCTTACAGCTTGCTCATTTCAAGTGACTCATTTGCAAATAACTAAATAAAATAGCAAGAATTGATTTCAATTTCAGTTTTCAAAAGAAATAATAACAAAAACTTTATTCAATGGACTCATCATTATCATTTGCTAACATCACCAACATCATCCTCTTCTCAGTGACGAGAAATTCATTGAATTTTTGCGCGTTACGTTAGTTACGCGCACCTTAGGTATTCATTTTGGCCAATTTTCTTATTCTACGCATATTCCTTTCATCTATTCATTCACAACTACTCCACTATTCTATTTACTACTATATTACGTAATTTCATAATTGCCTCTAAAGAAACCACTACATTCTACCACTGTTTATTATGTTGGTGTTGTTGCTGCTGATGCTGATATAATGAAATTTGATTTGAAATCACCACAAGTTTTTCTTTTCATTCAACAACACCACCACCAACTGCACCTATTCAATAAGTTTGTTACAGGAGATTACTACAGGCAATCAACTAATAAATGAGTGTAAAACATAGGTACCAGTGACACCACCACCATAATTTTTCAAAGATTCATTCACCCTTTTCCACATCTTCGCATGCCTTGCTTTATAATAAAATAAATTATTACTTCATCAAACTTAATAATAATTATGTAGTTCGTTCCTCCTCGAGTCGCTCCTGCGTATTCAGTATATTTTTGCTTCATCTGTTTGCCAAGTAATTTACGTCTTGCGCTTCTTTATATGCCGTTTTTTATTTCAAAAATAAAAAAGTACCAAAGTTTTTATTTTTTATACATATGCACGAAGAGTGTAGGTGGCATTTCTCTGGTATGTGCAGGAGTTAAAAATCTACAAGGCATAAAAATGTTTTCTGGCATAAAGAGAGTGACGTAAGATGAAGGACTCATTCTGTCCATCCATCTGTCGCTTTTCTGTTGACACAAGTGTGTTTGTAGTTTGATTAATTGGTGCATTATGTTACCTAAACGTTGATACTGATATAATGCTCTTTTTATTTACTGCCCATTTTTTTCTTCTCGACGAGACCAGGAGTAACGCAAGACGTCATGATGCACATTGCACACCACCACCGCAATACCAGCGGCAGTTAGTAGTAGTCTGTTTACGAAGAGCTGAGGCTGTTGATGTCTTTCAAACAAAAGCGATCATCTCAAGCAACCAGCAAAATATAATTTGGTCGCGTCTATTGAAAGTGGCTAAATTGAAAGTCATGCGTTACCGTTTGATTTAAAGAACAGCAGCAGATGCCGTATTTATTACAAAAGTAAAATTAACCGTAAATTGTTTACGGTGCCGCGCTGTGCGTTTACGTTGCACACACGACCGACCAAACAAACAACCGTCAAACAATAAAGGTGGCTCATATTCTTTAAAAAAAGTTTGCTAGCTTCTGGTAACTGATATTGTAACTGCCTACCAATTATTGTGACGGGAGATTGCCGTATTTATTACAAAAGTAAAATTAACCGTAAATTGTTTACGGTGCCGCGCTGTGCGTTTACGTTGCACACACGACCGACCAAACAAACAACCGTCAAGCAATAAAGGTGGCTCATATTCTTTAAAAAAAGTTTGCTAGCTTCTGGTAACTGATATTGTAACTACCTACCAATTATTGTGACGGGAGATATACACAAAATTGTGTAAAACTATCCACATTAGGGACTCGAGACTGCTGTCGGCTGTCAGTTCGTTGAAACTTGAAATCCAATAATGGGATCAGTTTTGAAATAGATTGTGCATTGTTGCTATTGTAAACCAATTTGAATGTGACGGGAGATATACACAAAATTGTGTAAAACTATCCACATTAGAGACTCGAGACTGCTGTCGGCTGTCAGTTCGTTGAAACTTGAAATCCAATAATGGGATCAGTTTTGAAATAGATTGTGCATTGTTGCTATTGTAAACCAATTTGAAAGATAAACAAACAATATAGTTAAATGCGCTTCACGAAATTAGCCTGAAAAGTTTTTTTAAACCTTTTTTGTGTCAGTAAGTCTTTTTCAGCTTTAAAATTTTGCACACCGTTTTGTCTGGAATCAACAAAAAGGCAACTGTACTACTACATGACTAAAAATAACAGAAGAAAAGGTTATTATACCTAACTTTGATCTTTTCTTACTAGCGTGAAATGGTGAGACTACCTTCAAGTCATTAAGTTGATTTAGAATCATTAAAATAGATTTTACCGACGTTTACAGCCAATACAATTTAGGAGACAGCCGTCGAACGAACAACAATAAAAATCGTTTGTCAATTTGACAGACAATAAATATGATATAAAGCAACGGAAAACCGTTAAATTGCTGTTTAAACTGGCAATGAACTATAATAAATGTCAATGTTTAAGCAAAGTTTCATAGAAGTGACGAGAAGGGTACGATTCTTGAAGTCGCTTATTTTTAACTTTCTTTAAGTTAAAAAGTTATACGATAGCTTTGTTCATGTGCCCTAAAGTACAATAAGTAAAGTAAAACGAAATGCGCACAGTCAAGTCACTTAAATGTAAACATAAAGGGATTTAAACTGGCAATGAACTATAATAAATGTCAATGTTTAAGCAAAGTTTCGTAGAAGTGACGAGAAGGGTACGATTCTTGAAGTCGCTTATTTTTAACTTTCTTTAAGTTAAAAAGTCATACGATTAACGATAGCTTTGTTCATGTGCCCTAAAGTACAATAAGTAAAGTAAAACGAAATGCGCACAGTCAAGTCACTTAAATGTAAACATAAAGGGAACAATTCAATTTTAGTTAATTATTTTGTAAAAAAGATCGCCTTGTTTGTTCAATAAATTGGATCAATTCTTCTTTCATGCAGCGAGTCAAATTCAGGTCACTTTTCTTTCAACGTGGCCATGCCGTAAACAAAAAACTGTGTCCATTAATTAAACATTAAAAAATACTTTGGCAGTAGACAAGTAGCTATAACTGCTTGCTTACATGAAACAATAAAAACGTGCAGAGATAAAGAAGAACGCGAAGCAAACCTAATTAGCTACTTCTTCATCAGACAAAGAGATGAGAGAAGATGCGCTCTGTAAAGTGCATACACAGTTTTTTGTCAACTCTTATTGTCTATCAACAACAGCAAGCAACCAGGGAAGTACTTTTT
>JAANSP010002281.1:0-13141 GCA_036850745.1 Homidia socia | reverse complement strand
AAGCGTTTTGTTCTCAAGTTTAAGCGAGATGATGATAAGCAGGTCAAATGAGTAAGATTAGCATGAGATGGCATGTGAATGAACCGTATAAGCATATACAATACATTAGCATTTTTGTAAAGTATGCAGCTTTTATAACAAATCAGCAAAAAAATGAATCTTTTATTACATTTAAACTTTTGGAATGAAGGAAAAATACACGCATACGTATAGAGATGCTCGTCAAGCTCAGGTGAAACGGACGGATTCGAAAATAAATGCTCTTCTCAAATAACAGCTGCCAATGCTAAACTGATGATGGTAACAAAATGAAACGACAAAAAGAGTGTACAATTTTCTATCCATTTTTTAAATGTAATCCAGTAGCATTTTCTATCGCCAATGATGGCAATGATGAAATCCCATTCACATTGTTTATTTACAGACCAGTGTGCGCAAACAGCAGACACGCTTCTCCTTCGTAAGTGTGTAATAATGATACGTGAAGCAATGTAAAATATACACTAGTTAGTAGTACTAGAAGCGGAGGCTTGAAGAAGGAGGAAGAAAAAAAAGTAATCTTTTATTTTTCAAGTGAAGAAAAAAAGTTTTTTTTTTATTTATCCACCTTTTCCATTCACACGCTGAAACATACAATCACATAATGTACTTTTTCTTGTTCCTCATTTCTCGCTCAAACTCCTCTCCTTATTTATTACTAGAGTGTAACGTATCCATTTACCCTTTCATTTATACCTACTGTCTAGAAACTTGTTCTTGTCGAACGTTATAATCAGCATTTTGCACAATCGCTGGCAAAGATGATGATGACGGTGGTGGCAATAGTCTGGAGTATTTAGTATATGAGGAAACATCGAAAATGGATCAAGTATACGATGTATAATATCCAAGAGAAATAACAATAATAATAGTAGTAGTTGTGAAGTAAGGAAGGTGATGCTGGTGGCATGCTATTACACAAAGAATATTCTCTCTGCTTTTTGGAACATAAAATAGTCGCTTTAAGCAAAAACTTTGCTACTTATGGCACTACAGGGAGCATTGGAAACTACCTAGGAAAATATCCCAAATAGAAAGTAGACGCGCTAGCAGCAGCAGCAGTTGTATTATACGAGGAGAAAGTATTAGTCACAGAGAAAGAGAGAGAGGAAAAAAGCTCACTCACTCTCAGTCAGCCATGCAATCGGACCGCTTCTGGATAGCCAATCCTCACGTCTTGCTTTTTCTCACCATCACCACCATTGCAACACTTGCTACTACAGCGCTGCTGCTAGAATACTTGCAGCTATTTATTTTTTTCCTTTCCTTTTTCTCTCGCTTTTTTGCTTTTTTCTTTCATTTTCCACTGCTGCTCTTCTCATTTTCCACTGTGTCTATTGTACAAGTATTTTTAATATAAAGGTATGCATGTGCATCTACAAAAACACGTTTTTTTGTCTCAGTCTCTCTGCTGCACAATAGCATCATTATCATCATCGTCAACCTAAAACATAGGTTAATAGTATGCCGTGTGCATTACATTGAAAAAAGAGACTAGTAATCAGAAGTAGTAGTGGTGATGGTGATGGTAGAATGGAATGAACCTTACACGTTTCCAGTTTTTATCAAGATGAATGAATGAATGTACATGCCGTGCACTTACACTTGTTATGCACGCTTTCACGTGCTTCCATACTATTATTATCGCCCTCCACATCATTACCAACAGCAAGATCCTCTTTCTATCGTTTTCTCTTTTTGAAAGTGAAAGCTTGCATGTGTGTATGTATGTGCACAGCTGAAAGATTTCTGTTCTCTCTCGCACTCTCCCACGTTTCATTAGGCTGAGAAGGAACGCAGAAACTATAACGGCGGATGAAGAGGACGAAGAGACGAGGAAAAACAAGAAGAGGAAGAACAAGTTACAGCAAACTATATTACCAAGTAATGAATTACATTACCTGATCCCTCGTATGAATATACAAAGAAGCCTGCATATTATGGTGGTACGTTTAGCACAAAACAGATTTGCTGGTAGCTGGAGATGGAAAGAGAGATGAGGGAATTCTCTTTATACACCATATATAATGATGATAATAATAATACCTGTGCTTGTGTGCAAATATTATTGAACAATGAGATTATGTTTGAGGCCAAACTAAACAAAACAACAAACTTTGCAGCTATCCACAAAAAGCAATACAACAGCCACTACCACCACCACCACCACATTTTACTTATTATTAGTTTGTACAGGAAAATCAAGAGAACACAATAAAATTGCGGTACAGCAAATACATTCATCTTGTATTGTTATCATCATTATTAAATTTTCGGTTGGTTTGTAGCAGCAGCAGCGTATTATATTTACTGAGCTGTTATTATAAGACACGCTCCACATATTGCCCAACGATGATGTCATGCACTCTACGTGGAAAGAATGCTCAAGGAAAAATGCTTGCATGCATGCATGTATCCAATGGGATTTGCTCTTTGCATTAAAGCATTCATGTGATTCATATTTAGTTTGTACTTTTGCCCATACAAATTTCAAGTTTTATACTGGTGAACTGGTGGTATAATAATAATAATAATAACAATAATAACACAAATAATACTAGGAAATGCCAAAGCGATTGAATCCTCCCCCTCCCTTAAGGCATTTTATGCTTAAGCAGAAAAAAATATGAAAGTTTTTAAAAAGGAAAAACGAGGCTATAAGGCGACGGGCTTGATGATAATGATGGTGATAAACGATACGTTCCCTTTGTCTTTTCATTTCCCCTTTGTTCAATTTTCAATTCATACAGGAATAATAATGCGGAAAAAATATATTGTGCTATTTCCTGGAATGATGCTAAAGAGAAGGGGAATAATAAAAAAGGTTAATAAAAATAATCAGCATTAGCATCATCATTATCACCCCAGCTAAGCTAATAATCAGCCATGCATGAAATTTCCTTGAAAATTGTCTTTTGCTGTTTTTGACACGACACTACACAAAGTGCAAATACAATTTTCCCGCCGAATCTTATGATTTTTTCATCTCCACGCCTGTAAATGAAAAGTAAATTATTAGTTTTGTCTTTTTTCCCTGTCAGTTGACTTTTTTACTTTATCTTTTTGAATTACCTAACTTAATGCATGCCCCAGGGAAACATTGCAATCTAAACAGCACTTTTTCCACCTTGTTAACATTTCTACTCCTTTAACTTATTTATTACCAAGGAAAAAAAGGGCTTGTGCAGTGGTGTGAATGCGCAGGCATGATTCATTTACCAAAAAACTGTGTGGAAGACGTGGGAATAATGAAATGATAAAAAAAGTTTTTTCCCCTTTCTTTCTTTCTTGTTATGTGAACAAAAATAGTAAACTCTGACTCTGAACAAGTACCCGTGCATGTACTTCAATTTAAAAGTAGTTTTGTTCAAAATTTTCAATATACTCTTTTTTCTTGCATTTTTTATTTGCAACTTTTCTTTTACATCCCTTCTCCTCGCATTTACATTTATTTTCGTTTAAAAAGTGAACAAAAATAAGTTTCAAGAAGCTATACAGCATCACCACCAGACATTATCATTTTTACATTACCATGCCGGAAAATGCATACAATCATCATCATTATACACCGCACATATACAATAATAAATACTAAATGTGTGGAAGAGTCAGAAAATAAAAAAGGCAGAAAAAAAAGAAAAGTTGGGTTGAATGGTGGAAAAGTTGGAAAGAAAGAAAAGGAGTTGTTAAACAACACTTTACACTTTTCTGGGAAAAGAAGCATGCGAAACATTTAGCAAAATAGTGTCTGCTGCTGATGGTGACTGAGTAAGTGAACCTTTTCCTTGGTTTACTTTGTAGGTATTCGTGTGAAGGATTTTGTTTTTTTATTTTGTAGACGTGACATTTTTACATGATAAGTTTTAGAAAAAAACCAAAGTTTTAAAGTTAACCTTACAGCTGTTGTTAAATCGACAAGTGAAAAGTGTGTATATATTTTTTTGCAATCTTGTCAAGAGAATTCAGCGCAGCTGATGATTCTTGAACAAAATCGGTAAAAAATAATTCGAGTTGACTTTTTGTGAAAAAAAAAATTCACACGGTTTTTTCTCTTTTGAGAATATAATTGTTTTAGTCATTGGTAAAGCGTCAATTGTCTTCTTTTTATGGGAGAATAATAATAACTGCTTGTAAAAAAAGTAAATGCACTTGGTTTAATGTTTTTGATTTCCTTTGGTTTTGCAGAATCTGAAAAATCAAATTATGACAACAAATCTATGGGTGGAACAGTTTTGGGTTGACTACAAGCTAACATGGGACCCAACAGAATACGGAGGTGTGAAAAGTCTCCACGTGCCTTCGGATCATATTTGGCGACCAGACATTGTACTTTATAACAAGTAAGCGGGAACAACAGAAAAAAATAGAAAGCGTAAATAAATAGTTGCTAGTAATTTTATATATATCTACGCATAATATGTACATGGCTAATGATGATATATGCTTATTTGCTTCTTTTTTCGCGTTAATAAATAAAGCACGCACATTTCATTGCGTTGTGCCGTTTGTTGTTTTCACACTAGCTCCTCTCCTCCCCCACAGTTTTTTTGAGGGGGCCGATCAATAATTTGTTTCATAAATTTTCTATTGTATATTTTTTGTCCATTGTGGAACCCCCCACGTTTTTCTATTGTTTTGTTTTTCGTGTGAGTTGAACATGTTGTCTTTGATGCGTATACCGTGCGTTGAGCGTGTTTCTATTTTTAAGTTTATTTTTTTAAGTTTCCATTTTGAATCCAAACTAATATTTAATTCTGCATTATTAACCTAGAATATATAATGTGAGTAAGTACAAGTACAAACGCAACAATCGGAAATTTTCAACATTGGCCATGAACCGTCGGAATGCATGCTTTATAGTTTGGTGTACTTGCCGTAAATTCACTCACAAGCACTACCCAACTTTTTTATCAGTTAAAAATTTACCTTTTGCCTACATAACGTCCAACCAGTAGTTGTACATATTTATACACCAGTGGAGAAAAAAAAGTTTTACTATTATTATTATTACCATTATGAATGGCGCTTTTCTCGTGTTTAAGTTCACGTGTGGTGGTGGAAGTAAAAAAAGTATGTGAAGGTGTTAGCGCCGCCAATAATATATTTCATTTTGCTGCCACATACTAAATATATGTATCAACTTGAGCAACAAAGTATAGAGTTTGGAAGGGAAAGAAAGGGAAAGTAAATTCTCGCCTCCACCACCAACTCCCTTATCAACTATTTATACAACCTATCATATACAGGCATCAATTCACGCTAAAATAAATTTATTTTATTCAGGTATGTATACATGTACATATATATATATATGTATGTATGTATTTAATATTTATGTAGATACACAAGTTACGAGCATACTTATAGATCATAAAGTAAAGTGAGAGAATCGAGAGCAGTTGGTGCGTGTTGAGATGTAATAGTGTGGAAAGAGAGGCATTCAGGTCGTTGACCAAAGTACTCCACATGACAGAAAACTAGAGAGAAAAAACCTTTACTCACTCTCTCTTTCTCTTCCGCACACGCTGCATTCTCCTTTTCTTCTTCTATCTTATAGTTTCCACGAACAAGAGAGAGAAAACAAAATCTATTTCTGAATAAATATCGTGCAAAAGGAGTTGGTACTCGTGTGTATGGTGCTGGTTGGTTCCACCATGAACTTTGGCATAAAAAATCTAAAAAAGTAAGTAAAGTTGTGGGTGTGCGCGTGTGTTTCCATGTTGAATTGGATTATGTGTATGTGTATTTATGAAAGCTTGTATTATCATGTCCGGCTTTTTTCCTTTTCATGTTTACATTCCAACCTTTGGCTGCACTACAACACAACCGCAGCGTTTTATTTGCCTACACACGTGAATGCAGAAACTATAACATGTAATTGAAATGATAAGTACACATGTGTTGTACTTGTGTATGCTAGCAAAGCAGCAGCATAGCAGTAGCACTACTAACGCTGTATTATACAAGAGCAAGACTGACGTTAAGAAGGAAAGCGGATTGAAAAGAAATGTGATGAGGAGAATAAATAGAAAAGGGAAAATGTGTGTTATTTCAAATCCAATGTCATCATTTTGTGTAAACTTTTTTTTTCTCTCGTTGTGAAATTAGGTACGTCTCTAATGTAAGTAAACATTTTGACTAGTATTACTTGAGAGTATACTATTAGGGGGGAGCTTATCAAAAGAGTATTAAAAAAAGAAAATTATATGCACTGGTAGTATGTAATGTATTGTTTGACCTAGCTTAGCTTAGGAAAATAAAAAAAGCAAAAGTTAAGTTCTGAGCCGAGTTGTATTCTCAACTAAATCGAGAATGTTGGAGATTGCGTTTTCTCTCTGGTGCTGTTGTTTTGGGGGTGGTGGTGGTGGTGCTGAGTAAGTAGGAGTTGAAAGTCTGGTTTGCTTGTATGGGTTTTTATGGCTTGTCACGCAAAGTAATCTTCTAATTAAAGAATGTCATGTAGTCATGTCCTATGACTTTCACCACACTGCCACCACCAACCTCAATCTTTATAACACTCCAAAGTTTTTTTTTGCTATAAAATTTTATCAATAATTTATTGATTCATTTCACTCACACGCCAGAATATAGCAGTTTTTGGTGCGTTCTCTACTTGCCAACAAATTATACACTTTGATGACAAGGCTTCCAGATTGGGGAAATGAGAAACGTAAAATGACTCTTGACTTTATGTTCAGTTATTATCGCCTTAATAACCATATTCTTGCGTTGAGCAAGCAGCATACAGTAGCAGCACTAATAAATATGTAAAGAAAATTGCTGCATTTTATGAATTAGTACACAAATATAGATACATATTAAGACGACAAATCAATTTAAAGTTTATGGAATAGATTTTATTTATGCGTGCATTACATGTAAATACTGGTTTTTAATATTCAACACGGTTTTTTTCCAATCCAATTTCCAATGTAGTTCCCTGTTATTTTTTTATTATTTGTGTTCCAGTTGTCTGGGTATTTACGTATCCAACGAGAAAGGTTACCTTTAACAAAAGCAGCGTAATTACAATGTTCTTATACTGTTCTAGTTTACGATTGTCATCTTGTTTCCACTTGACGATAATGTACTTACAACGACTGCTTCTCGTTTCCACAGAATTTTTAATGATGAATGATATCGTCAGCTGTTCCATCAGTTCTCATTTTGTGAAACAAATGAGAAAAAGATGATGATTGCTTTGGAAAAACAGTTTCCCTTAAAACAAATTTTAATATGACAACAGGAAATTAATGACTTGCGCTGATGATGATGGCACCCTGATGTTTATTCATCCATCTAGTCTTTCGGAAAATTATGCATTACTGTAGCAGCTTTCTTTGCATTGCATTCTGTAAGCGCCAGTTGATCATGCCACAGTATTAATTTATGTAAAAGTAGTTTTGCTTGGCTTGACTACTATTTAATTATTACCATATTATGATTAACGTTTGCTTCTATATGAACTAAAAATTATATTTTTACCAAGTTGTAATTAACCACACGTTTCCTTACTTTTCAGTGCGGATGGAAACTTTGAAGTGACACTCGCCACAAAAGCAACATTGTATCACAGTGGAATGGTGGAGTGGAAGCCGCCTGCAATTTACAAATCTTCTTGTGAAATCGATGTGGAATACTTTCCCTTTGACGAGCAGACTTGCGTGATGAAGTTTGGCTCGTGGACGTACGACGGTTTTCAGGTATAAATTGCCTAATAACCGGAACAAGCGGCTCAAAAAAATGTGCTACACCTGCAGCCTCAGTTACCGACTCGAGTACCTGAAAGTGCCGACTCTTTAGAATTTCACAAAGAATAATGTTTAAATGACCTAGTAATTATTGAGTCAACCTTACTTTGGCAAAAATTGGTTGTGTGTGCTTTTCTGAGTTTTGACGGTTTTTGGAGCTCAAAGGTTTGTCTAGTTGTTTAAATAGAAAAAGCAAAGTACGAGAGGAACGAGAAATTTCGAGTTGTTAAGCTCAATGCTTTAAATTTGATAATAAACCACGCTACAGTAAATATAAAGTTTACTCGTCACTTTCAGCAAGATTATAACTGTCAGACAGCTAGAGAGAGTTTGTATGATTTTAAAGATAAACTTTTGGAAAATTCAACTCTGAGCTTTTTACCGCAACCTCATTGAATTAACATTTGGGTACACCTTTACTTTATTTTTTTTATTTTATTATCATTCCAAAACTTTGTACTGCCTGTCTGCACTCTGCAGATCAGAACATGAAGAATAACGAGATTTTATGCAGAGCCTACATGTCATAATGCGATAATGTGATTTAGAGTTGCAAACATGACGTAAAAGATCATGCCTGACAGACAAAATCAACAAAGGCTGAAAACGTGATATTATATATTATGTAGAGCTCCTGTCTTGCCATGTCATATTTATATGTCAAGTCAAGTAAACCAGCACCAACAGTAGTTGAGGAAGGGAGATGAATCGCTTTTAAAACTGTCGTGGCATTACAACTTTTAGACAGTAGAAATTTCCAATTTCCTGAACCTGTCCAGTCATATCCCTACATAACCATTTCACCTCACCTCACAACACACCAGCTAAAGGACAAATCTAAAAGACAATAAATGCAATTTTCCAGCAGTAGCAGCAGCAGTGTAGTCCCTTCCCTAAGCTTTTTCCATAACGCTGGATATACACCCACTTTCCAATTTCATAAAAGGATGTGAAAATGGTCACTGCCAAGTGAGCAGAATCATTAGCATAATGTTAGCAGGTGGCTTATTTCCTCGCTTCTATCACTCTACTTATCTGCTCAATGTGCTCTTTAATGAAAAGTTTAATGCACCCGTTGGGTACATGTGTCTTTGTCCACATAAACGTGTCAACTAGTTTTAACCTGACTGACTGAGTGAATCTCTCTGTGAATTGAACAGAAGCAGCAGTGGCAGTGACACATTATTTTCGCGACAAGACAATGAGGTTTTAGTATACTCATATATATAAAGGTACACCTAAGTTAATGTGGATCTCCAAAGAGCGGTGTATGGAAATATTGAAACAAAAGGTTGCCGAGTTGGTTTTTTCGGGAGGTGCAGGAGGCAGCTAGCTGTACACGACGAAAGCAGATTTGTTTTACAGCTACAACAAGAAAGATGTATAATCCCAGTGTGGTTTTTACTTATTCTCAAGGTGGATTTGAGGCATATTGATGAGGCTGAAAACTCGAATGTCGTCGAGATTGGAGTGGATTTGTCCGAGTTCTACATGTCTGTAGAATGGGATATTCTTGAGGTTCCTGCAGTGCGAAACGAGAGATTTTACACTTGTTGCGATGAGCCCTACTTGGATATTACTTTTAATATTACCATGAGGCGGAAAACACTTTTCTACACAGTCAATCTCATTATCCCCTGCATGGGCATTTCCTTTCTTACCGTACTAGTATTCTACCTTCCGTCCGACTCTGGAGAAAAGGTCAGCAGTTGTTTTTTTCTGCTTTAGGACTCTGAATTTTTCCCCATCAACATTTTGAACTAAAATAAAGAAATGGATGGAAATGTATAAATATGTATAAAACTCGTGTATTTTTTTGTCTCCAGGTCAGCTTGTCAATATCTATTCTCCTGTCACTTACTGTGTTCTTCTTGCTGCTAGCAGAAATCATTCCCCCAACTAGTCTTGTTGTGCCCCTGCTGGGGAAATTTGTACTTTTCACCATGATCCTAGACACTGTGAGGTAAGAAAATCAATCGTTTTTATATGCGCATTTTATAAACAAAATTTATGACAAGCAATAAGACGCTATTTGACAATTTTGAAATTTTTTTTCTTGAAATTTCAGTATATGCGTTACGGTGGTGGTTCTCAACGTCCATTTCAGAACACCTCAGACTCATACCATGGCACCATGGGTGCGACGCGTTTTTCTTCACATTTTGCCGCGACTTTTAGTGATGCGAAGACCGCAGTACTATTTGGAGAGGTGAGCTTAATCTATTTTGAAAGCAATGTACTGATAGATTTGTGTAATGTTCTCAGGCTGTAACTAAATGTCCCCATGTATTACGTAAATAAGAAAAAGCCGTAATAATGATGTTGACAGGATGGCGGGAAAATCCTCCCAGGGGATTTCTGGAAGTGGGCGAATGCTCATCAGAACCTGTAATGGTTTGGAATTAAGACCGACTTTATCAATCAATGACTCGCTTCATTTACGAGATATTAGAGAAGCACTAGGGATTCAAGAAATGATGAGACCCAGAACGAATCATGAGTATTCTCCAAGGTAGCATATAATAATTAGTTGTCTCCTTGTCTCTCCAGCCGCTGTTGTGTGCAATGTTAAGTTCTTGTATCTTTACCCAACAGTCACGACGTGGAACACGCAATGGGTCTCAATGGTAACTGCAAGATTCATGGAATGCCACCACCCCCACCTCCACCCCATGTTCCATCTTCTCGAGCTTCTCAACACCCACTGCTCAGATCTTCAGAACTTCCAGAAAATGATATCGAAGTGGAAGGGGACGTTGGAGAAAGTGGTGCTACAAGTTCTCATCATCACTGCTGGTCAACTTGTCCAGAAGTGTCGAAAGCTGTAGAAGGTGTACGCTTCATTGCAGAGCATACTAGGCGAGAAGAGGAATCTATAAGGGTATATAACACGTTATACGTTATTACTCATTAACAATCCAAAAACAATTCTCTTATGTTATTTCGACGTATTTATGTTTAACTTTGATTAATACATGCAATTATTTTTTGCAGGTAAAAGAAGATTGGAAGTACGTAGCTATGGTGCTCGATCGTTTGTTTTTGTGGATTTTTACGCTCGCTGTACTAGTAGGCACCGCAGGAATTATTTTACAAGCGCCAACACTCTACGATGACCGTGTACCAATTGACGTGAGGCTTTCAGAAATTGCATCGGCCACAGCAAAACCAGGGGTTCCACCTCCCTGAGATTAGGAATTCGCTAAGGCGAATTTAATTATAAGTAATCTATATATTCATACAATGTAGACATAAGTTTATTTCATAGTGATGGCGACGACGGTATGTGAATAATGTCTACTAATGTTACATTAATTACTGTTAGCAAAACAATAAATATGTACTCTCGTGTATGCACTATTCTCATCGTATACGTTTTACATGAGCACCTTCCTCACGGAAAATTCTACTCACCACCACAACAACCACACAAAGTCAATAATAATCTATCAAATGACGATACACCTCGCCGTAATAATAATATATTGTACAGTCTATACCTTATTATTATTATTAAACATATAGCTATAAAAAATATTACCTTAAGTTTCTACCTATGACCTAAAACAATTAAATTATATACTAATTTCACAGATAACTACCACTGTAGCTGTATTTGAATCGTGAAAGAAAATGTTTGTCTAACCTGAGCATGATAATATGGCCTTGCCTTGGTTGTAAAATGTACACTCCTTTTTAATTTACATAAATACCCTTTACATCCCCCAAAAATAACAATGTAATAAATAATAACGATATTTAATATTTAAGGATTTACTACTCATGGCCATCAAGAAAACCGGAACAAGCACACATTTTTATACTATCTAAAGTACATACCGTGTACCTATACGTACACATATATAGTGTAAAAAATTTGAAATACAAAACTGAAATAGGTTTACGGAAAATCACTTTAGGGTAATAAAATAAAATAGAACACATTTTAAGCTGCTAACAATAATAATAATATTTAGGCATCAAAATGTAGAGATAAAAAATAATAATTTTTTGTGAAGAAAAGATTTTCAAAAGTATCTCTACAGGCAAAACTTAGAAGTGAAACAACTAGAAGTGAAAAACAAACAGGGAATAAAAAATTAACATTAATGTATGTAATTATTGTAGTAATATGTGAAAAAATATTGTTTTTATGCTATTCTTTCCTAAAAACATCATTACCCATGACCATTTTCTTTTAAATTATTCCATATTACTTTTATTTTCTTTAAAGTAAAACAACATTAGGGCAAGGGACGGGTTTTTGTAGCACACCTTTGCAATACGTTTTATAGTTATTTCAAAAATAAAAACGTTGATTATTGATTGAATCGAATTTTAAAATGATGTAGTGATAAATTTGACTATTTTTGGCCTATTTTGCTATTATCAATAATGGAACATGCCATGTTTCAATGTTTGGTGTGCCAAGAACAGATGATGATGATGGTGTGACAATTGACGCACAAAAAATATGGATGGGTAATTCAGCATTTATTTATAAATTTATTGTGGCAAACTTGTGGTGACAAATATTGATATAGTAGATAGACGTCAGAAATGAAGGCCCTTAAAATCTAAACCCAATTATCGGGTTTGGTTTTGATTCCTTTTTTAAGACTTTTGTTGTAGAGTGATATCGTTTTCCCAAAATATTCATGCTAGTAGAATTTTTAAAATATATTGTTGCCCTTATTGTCGCCAACAAGTTGTTGGAAGCCCTGTTTCGAAATAAATTCCTTTCACACAAACAATCAAGAGCTTTCGAACTGCAAGGTGGAAGAAAATTTTTAAACGATGAACATGGCAATGAAAAATAACAATTCTTAAACCTCAAAGGAAAATAATCATTTGTAAACAGTTAAATTGTTAGTGGTTTGCTACCCTCTGATCTGAGCACATTACCAGTACGTCCCTTTTAATTATAATGATAATAATGGATGACCTTACGCGAGCGGGGCGGCTTAAATTTTTTTAACTTGACTTACATGTAGAACTCAATGAGAGGAATCGATTGGTACCACTTCCATGTCTTAACTAGCCCCCGTTCGGCCCCCAGAGGCAAAAAACCAAAACGACCTAAAATAGGTATATTCGCACGGATCTCGATGAGTAAATCATTTCTCATTTTGCCCTATTTTTGAGGTAAGTTGAGACTGCACTGGGGCACCTTGATACACCCTTGGGAGAATTTAAGGCACACCTGGGACGACTTAAGACACCCCTGATACGAGTCGAGACACAGTTGGGGTTATTAACCTAACCTAACCAGTTGAGAATAAACACACCTAAACGAACCAATTTATTGAAGCAATCAGCGTTACTTAGGTCCACCCAAATGTATCTCATGT
>JAANSP010002280.1:0-13142 GCA_036850745.1 Homidia socia | reverse complement strand
AAAGGAAAATGGCAATTTTATGTGACTGACTCGGTAATCAATAAAAAAAATGGAACTATTTTATATACGATTTATAAAATACTTTTGAATTAAACTTATTAACCTACAATCGAAATTATTACTTGCATAGACTCTATCTCCGGAAAACCGGGGTAGGATCGACTCTGTCGAGCTAGTTTTTTACGGAAGCAGAGAGTCTCCTCAACACGCCCTAGCCGGACCGCGGGTGTACCCTCAGGAATACAAAAAGAAGAGCCTTAACATACTTAAACGTGAAAATGACAACTCCAATGCTAATATCAGATTACGTGCTCTAATAAACAATGTAGAAAATTGGATTTAAAAATAGTCGAATTAATAATATGCTTACGTCTATCAATTTAAAAAATATAAATGTGCGCTTCATATTACCTATTGTGTGTGGATCACAACAAAATCATGTTTTAAAAACGTAAAAACTAAAAATAATCCTAATCACTTATTAAACTCATTTTTAGCTAGATAACCAATTTTAGTAGACTAATAAAAATAACCTAAATGTCATTTTCATAATTAGAACAAAATTAGCATAATTTGTATGTGCAATTCCACTATCTAGCTAAAAATATACGTATTAAAAGGAAAAAATTTAATTGTAACTGTACTCCTAAATAATAATAATAATCACAATTGTATGAAAACATTATTCTCTTGTAGCTATTAAACATAACTTAATATGTGAAATGAGATCTCATTTTTAGTATTAAAAAACTTAGCTAATTTAAAACAAATCCTATACACAGCAACAGTATTGAATACCTAATAATAATAATCATAATGCATATTAAATAATTTTTACACAAGGCCACTACATAACATATTTTTTTCATTTTTTTAAATCTTGACTACTGAGATAATCAACGATTATTCCATTTTTATTATTGGCTGTTGGCATTGTACACGATTCAACCAGTGCACTCATCAGAGAAATATGTCCCATTTATAATAATAATTACAACTACATTACACAGTTCTAGGACCTTCATGATGACAGTAATTATCAATTATAATTAATAATAATTATAATAATAGTAGCATATTCATAATAATAATATTGTAAGCATGCTTTTACTAAAATGTTTTTAAATATTATAATGATGACTCCGTTCCCCACCTCCCAGGATTTTCATTTTTCTACTAGTCATGTTGCTTTCTCTATAGTCAAGTTGTTGGGTAATAGTAGTAAATTACAATGAACTGTTAAGCAGTTAATATTAATAGTATTAATTATTATTTTATATATAGTATAATATAGTAATTACAGTATAGGATATATATGATCATACAGCTACTACAAGTCAAAGATACATCCATAATTTATCATAATAATCATACAATAATAAAGTTTCCTTGAGACACACGACACACATTATAGTGTACAGTTTTTAGTTAGCTAACAACATGAGAGATGTGTCTTCATGTCAAAAGTCGGAAGTAGGATAATTTACAATAGCTTGGCTCTTCAAATTTTTTTTCTTTATATGCTTCTAAAAAACGTGTGGCAAAAATCATACTGTTATATTTACTTGTTTTACTTTTAAAAGTAGTGGTAGTGTTGTGTGGACTCTGTATTTAATAATCTGTAATTAAGATTCCTCGAGATGTTTACCTTAGGTATTTAAAAAAAATTTAAACAGTTTAGTTGTAAGTCTACTGAATCGGAATATAGGGAATCATAGTCCCTTCACAGGCTTTGACGGTATTATCATTACTAAAAAAATCTTTGGATACTTTTTAATAATAACAATTAATAAAAAATTTCAAAAAATGCATTATCATCAGGAAAGTGACAGTGCATCGTATAGTATTCACATTGTTCTCTACTACAGGTCCAGAATTATCCTTCTCTCTCTATATAATGATAGTATTATAAGAAGTTTTTAAGCATATTATCAAGTGTATATTAAATCCTGACGGGAATTTTTTGCGACTGATTTCTTTTTAAATATTGACCTTTCATAATAATAACGATAACACATAAAATACTTGATATCTTCTGGTGCAAGTTAATAATGTATATAGAAAAATCCTACTACGATATATACCTGCATCAACAAATTATTTTACGACGACAACGTTTCTTTATGTACGTACGTACCAATTACTTTTTAATGAGTTTGAACCTATATATTTCGAACTTATAGTTTGTAGTTCTTTTTTCATTTCCGTTTTGAATAATATAATGTACCACTAACGTTTGTTCAAGTCTTTGCGAAAAATCATTACTTTTTTCATTTTCTAGTACAATTAATCGTTATTTAATAATTACGACGGGGGTTAAAGTTAAAGATCACGTTCTTCTTCTCATCATCATGTCCGTATAATAATAATCATAATGATAATAATAAATTCTAAAACGATAACCTTATTACGTTTCCGATAATAATTAAAAGCACAATATAATAACTTTTTTGTTTCTACTACGGTACGAGTACGACACGACGACAAATATGCGTTTCTTTGTTGGATTAGTTTCTAGTAATATGGTAGATTTACATGATAAAGAACACACGCTCGATAAATATAGTTTTTTCTTCTTTTTCAAAAGTCATCAAACTCGTGTGACTCGACAATTAAATTCATTGGTGAACATTTAGCAGCAGTCAATAATAATCATAATCATAATTAATAATGATAATAAAGTACAACTACTATAATATTCTCATTGATCCTATTAAAAAGACCTGACCTTTGCGTCTTGTGAGTAAAAACAAATAATATAATAGTAATTAAGAAAGTAATTAATAAAAACGATTATAGTTTTTTTAGCACGAACACTGACATGTATCATTGTAAAAAGGGATATTATATACTTAATTTGTTTTTGATTGTTCATTTTCATTAAATTTCTCTACTGTACTTAATAAATTGCAAAATTGACTACTAATAATTTTTTCATCTATCACAACACCAATTCGTTATATATCCAGTAGTAGTAGTAGTAAATATATTCATCGTAATAATTAAATATACTAAGGTGTAGTAGTAAGTGCAAAAAAATTTAAAAAAGAGAATTTATAATAATAATCATAAATATATAGTAGTAGTAATTATTATGACTATGACGTTTTATCTTGTTGTTGCTTGCTCGATAATAATGCTTGGAAAATGAGTAGTAATAATTATAATCCTACTTTTTGTTAAAATGTAATGTAATTTAATGATAATAATAAGATCAGTTCCAAAAGAAGGACTGAACCCGTTTTCTTCTTCTTTATAACTTGCTACAGTCTGTGACGACCGAGAGAGAGAACCTACTAAAGTTAATTGATATTTCACTAATATTTTTACTTCTTATATGGCGAGAATATAAAGGCTTGACTTTTTTCTTCTTTTTAAAATCGACAGCATAGTAAATACAGTGTTATAACGTGTGTGTATTTTCTTTAGAGAATAACGTACTCAATAATAAACTACCTACAACAACATACCTACTATAAGGTTCCGTTTTTTGTTTAAATAACAGTTTACGACAAGTAAGAGGTAAACTCACAGTTAAAGTCCCGCAGTAGGTCATAATGATTCCATAATACCGATTCTTAAAATATTGTTTGACTTTGTTTCTTTTTAAAAAGATTTGTAGATCATCATCATATCATCATTTGAGTGAGAGGAAATAACTAACTGCCAGTAAGTTAACTACGTTAAAAAGACCATGTAATCATAAATTATCCTAGGATCCATTTTTTCATCCCCATTCTTTGTTTCTCTATTAAATTTAACCTCTACTAAAGACAAACATCATCATCATCATCATAAACTTAATTTACAATTGGCATACATTCTGCTGGTTGTTTTCTTCTGGTTACATGTAAAGTTGCAGTAAGTGATGTACCCTACGTTGATCGAACTCTAGTTAATTATAATAATGCTAGCTATCTATAACCACACGCTATAATGCCCTATAAAAAGAGTTAAAATGAAAATTGTTACCTTTTCTGTTCCTTTTGTTTAAAATCAAGTAAACGGTAATATAATAATAATTAATAGGAATAAGAAATTAATATAATAATAATTAGTAGCAATAATAATAGTAGTAAATCCTCATTTTTCTCCGTTTAGTGAGGCTCTAAATATTACAAATGTCAAAATCTCTACTTATAATAATAATAATAATTATAATCTGATTAACTTTAAACAGTCCTTTTTGGAGACTTTTTTTCTCAGTACAATCACCACTGCAATGTAGTAGTAGTAGTAATAAAATTATTACAGAGAAACAAACCATGAAGAATAAAGTAAAATTATTAGAATAATAGTAGTAAAGACAAACAATCTATATAAAATGTCAAACAAAACAACGAAAAAGAGTAGATTAATGTAGTAATATGTATTAATCTACCGTTATTACATGTATCATTATTCTTTAACAAGAAGAAATGTCTAACATTCTCTGTCAGCGTCCTATATACGATATTTATCATTTCAATAATTAATTAAAATTTTAGTAGTTTCATATAACATGATAGTTTCACTACATAGCTAGGATTATTAACATAATACGGGTGTTTCAACAATCATCATAATAATTATAATTATTATTACAGTAATTACTTGATTAATATTTTAACTAGGTATGCTTTATATAACTCTTAAAAGTGTTGTTTTACTACTACCATCAAGTATTCTGGAAACTACTTTTTTAGTATATTGTAATATTAATAATAGATATGTACATATGTACAATACAGCTCATACAGATCAAACACGATGGACTTGTAAAATGGGATTTTTTTCCTTTTCCGTTTTAAATTAGTGCACAGTTCTGGTTTATCGAATTCCATATATATATTCTTTATATAGATTATAGATGCTACTCAGGTTCATGGGCTTGTTTTTTTCTCTCAAAAAATTTCTTTAAAGACTGATGTAAATGTAATATTTTAGAATTACTGCTGCTGCTGCTGATGTCATGTGACAATGTATTTTTTAAAGACGATGACAAAAAAGTTTTGTTCTTTACAGTTATCTGAGCATTCTCATATACATATTTTGTTTTTTTTTTCTTCTTCTTCTTTTAAAAATAAGGGTTTGCCCGATAATAATACATCCCTACTTTAAAACTTAATTTTTATAGCCTTGATTAAAATGTAAAACTAATCTTGAGGAAATGTGTAAACTTGTTCTAAATGTAATTATACTCTCTGCCTGGATTATATGTCGTCGTCCACTTTCTCTGTTACAACAATGGTAGAATAATGTAACATATACTTAAATAGTGTATGTGGTCTATCAATTAGTAAATAGTCAATGAAACTCGAAAAACAAAACAAAAAAATATAAAAAATTATCCTTTCATTTTCCTATGTCTTGACAGTAGTAGTAGTAGTAGATCTAAAAGACAATTATAATAGTTTTATATCATTGTAAATTCACATTTTTCTACCCTTAAAAACGTTTGTTGTGTGTGTACTTTTTATTTCTGTTTCATATTACCCCTTGTTGAATGAGACTTTATACAGACAGTAGTGATGATAATCATAAATATTGATTTCTTTAGAGAATGGACTAATTACAACAGAGAAGTAGTTTTACCGGAAAAATACCTCGTCGTTTCTCATTACGAAGAAGACTTGCATGATAAATAATAATAATAATAATAATTTAATCATATTTATCGACTCTCTTTTTTATTAATATTAGTTTTACATGTAGAGATTAGTATTTTAGCTCAGTACCGTTGGTCTTGTTTCTTTTTTAAAAATCATTTCCTTGTCACGTATAGGGTCTCTTAATAATAATACGAGTTTGTTGTTCCTGTAGTATAATATGCTGTAGTAAGGTTTAATCAATAATAATCTAAGCTGTGTAGTAATAATAATACAGGCACGCCCATGATTATACGAAGGAATGGACCACCTTTTTTTAGAATAATTTAAAACTTGAATTAAGAATGGGAGAAATAAGACATCCGTACGGCGTGTTTCTTTATATATATTGTATATATATATGAAATGCAAAAAGTGAAACAGGTTATGTCGCTTATATAGAGAAGTGAGTGAACAATAAAGTCCATGAGCTCCCGGATGCAACGCAAACCTGATTGGATGTGTGCAGTAGTAGAGTAGTAGTAGTATTTTCTGTTTTTCTTTTCTTTAAAAATGTCCTCTGATTGTGTTTGATCTATGATGTTGGATTTCCACGGGATATTTGCTTGTTGATGTATGACACTCCGCGGGGTTGACATGATGTTGATGTTTGGGGTCGTTAGGTTCTTACTGTAAAATGATAATGAATTACGATTTTTTTACATTCTTCGATAAGGATGGTAGCCAGATGCCTGCGGTTGAGAATAACTCCCACCTCTCTGAGGTCCAGGACCTCCATAACTTCCAGCAGCTGTAGCATCAGCAGTACCGTAACCAGAGGCCGCCCCAGTACCTAAACATTGAAAATAATAGAGAAACAGAAATGAAACAAAATGGAAAAAAGAAAAAATGAAACAGAAAAACTTTTTTTTTCTTTGTTTGTACTACTAAAATGGATGACTAAACTGGGAACATGTAAACAGCCACTGGCAACGTTTTTTTAACAACTCTTCAAGCAGATGTAAGCAGAGAGCAGAGGTACATGTACACAAACTTTTTTTCAAACTTTAAAAAACAATATATAATATCGACGGGAAGCGCCTGGGCCTGAGAGGTGGATGTTGATTTTGTGGATAAGTTATAAGCTGGAGAGAAAAAGAAATATAGGGAATACTTATTTACCGTATGCCCGAGAAGGTCCATAAGCCCCAGCAGCTGTATCCTGTGGTGGCTGAGTGTGAGTGTAGCCGGCAGATGAACCATATTGAGGCTGTGGCGTAGAATATGGATAACTTGAAGTCGGCTTCTGTGGTGCTGGTGCAGCTGGAGTTCCTGGGGCGGCTGTTGGAGTAGTTCCTTGCCTGCCGTACATGTCAGCTCCTTGAGGAGTGGCACCACCACTCTGGCCATTTTGGCCCATGGTGTAATTCCAGTTTGCTCCATAGCTATTTTGTGGTGTCGTACCTAAAATGTCCATGATAAGCTTAGTTAATGATTCAAACTAGAGTCTATGTACATGCCTGCTGCTGCCTGTTTACAAGTGGATGTGGAGATTGGAACCCGTAATAATTATATGTATGGATTTTGTGTCTTTTTTCAAATAAAAAGTTGAAAGTACTATTATTATAATTATATGGCGTATCTTTTTTGTGACATAATAATGTAAAGATCCCTCGTCTACCTACTGCCATTCCAATAACTCAACGTGTTTGTTAAATTATTATCAAGTTGCCGTCGCCTTTCACAAGCACAATCAAATAATAAAAATGAAGAAAACACCGTTAAGTTTAAACTAAAAACGTCCCAAAAGCCGGGAAAGCGATTTTAATCCTTTCATAAAAATGCACACATAAAACAGATAAAGAACAGAAATTTTCAGGAATTCTTAAAATAATCCCTTATGTCGTTTTTTTCTAAAGTACAGTTAGCGAGAGGGATCTTCCATTTCCTGCCATACGTTACGTAAGGTATAAGGTCCTACTATAAAAATCTTATCTTCTGATGACTACTATTTTGTAAATTCCTCTTTACTGTTCTGCTCTAGTATTTAAATTCTCATCAAATTATGGCATATATAAACTTACTTTGTAGTAGTAGACGATGTTAAATTAAAAGATACACATATACAGAGATGTTATACAATAATAATAACTTTTTTGTTTTTATATTCTCGCTGTGACGAAGTTGAATGTTGTTTGTTGGTAGCAGTAGTAAGCTTAACCTGACTCGGGGACTACATTACTGAAAATATCTACTAGACGAACTGTACAGATTATTGACCCGCTCACCATAGCCATAGCTTTGTTGTGGGGTAGCTCCGTAACTTCCCCACTGTGGCATTTGCTGTCCTTGAGTAGCTTGTGCTGCTCCCCAGCCTTGATAACTTTGTCCACCACCAGGGTTGTAGCCTTGTGGGGGATATCCAGATTGTTGTGGAGGGGTTCCCCAACCTTGATATCCTTGCATCATTCCTCCAGGGGGCCCCATGTGTCCCATTGGATTGCCCATCTGGAACAAAGAAATATCGAAAACAGTCATGAGGGATAACAAAGGTTGTTAAAGTATTGCGCAAGGGACCAGATTAGATTCCGTCGCGTTCTGTCATATCAATCTTACCATTGCCCCCCATCCAGACTGCCGACCCATTCCGCCACCACGACCATCTCTTGGCTCCGCACGTTTGATTTCAACCTATAATTAGGAGTGTACAAGTCGATAGAGTTCTCAACCTAACCTGAGTTGGTAGTAATTTTACTACTACTACTGATGGGAGTACATGTTAGTTTACAAAAAAATCTTTTTGCATTCGTTTCTTAACGTAAACTACAAATAGACAGTACACATAATAATCAAGCCTTTTTTCTCAACTAACTTATACATGATACTTTGCACTTAACGTACTTAAGGCTATGATAACAAGTTTTCTTTTTGTCTAAAATAGAATCGGTAAGTGTAAAGATTACTTATAGTNGTACTTAAGGCTATGATAACAAGTTTTCTTTTTGTCTAAAATAGAATCGGTAAGTGTAAAGATTACTTATAGTAATTACAACAAATTGGTTCATGCTGACATACTATTACAACAACCGTTAAACTGTGACCTCAGTTATTAGAAAACGATTATTATTAATAAATCACTATTAATCAAAGCTTATACATTTGTCCGCAATTAGAGCAAATGCACTCAAGTTGTTTAGTAAATTGGAAAAACTTTTTTTAATACCTGTTTTCCGTTAATGTTCACGAAGTGCTCCGCAACTAATCTTTCCACTGGGTCGTCGGTCTCAAATGAAACAAACCCGAACCCTATCGCAAAAAATGGTAAGTTCTTAATGTAACTGAGTAATATAATGTAGCACGCCTTTTTGATATGAACTTGTTTGTGATGTGTGTTGTAGCCGACACGGAGACACAGTGTCCGATTTTCGAGACAACATGCACTATGAGGAGGCATTTAGTATCGGCTGTTTGCACACAAAACGTGGAAAGCTTCAACGCCAACTTTTTGCTGACATTTAACTTAGCAGCCAGTCTACTACAATCTAATTTTACAAGCAGCTAAAAAATTTTTTAAAAAAGTTTAATTTCTTACCTCTAGTTCGGCGACGCTCCTGATCGTACATAATAACTACTTCAACAACTTTTCCATATCGATCAAAGAACTGTCGGAGATCAGTTTCAGTCACATTGGGTGGCAGCCCTCCTAAAAAGACCTTGGGGACATTTGAACCCCGTTTTGGCTTTTGCATCGTGCGTGGGTTGCAAGGTTTGGGGTCAATCTGCAATACAGAAGCAAAAGTCATTCATTACTGCACTACTGTTACTATTATTATAATAGAATTGACACCAGACCAGAGTACATGGCGTAGAGCCAACAGAGTGGTGGTACCGGTACCGAAAAGTGAAATCAAGTTGTTTAGTGGTGGTAAGTTTTGAGGTTAATAACAGATAGGTAACAAAATGTTGGTGTTATTTGCTTACAGTGCGGCCATCCAACTGATGCGGTCCGCTGTTCAAAACAGCATCTACATTAGCGTGGGTCGCTAAATGTCACAAAGCCAAATCCTCGGGACCGACCAGTTTCCGGATTCTTCATGACCACAGCATCGACTACTTCTCCAAAACGACTAAAGTAACGCTGCAAACCATCAATGGTAGTTTCCCAGCTGAGTCCACCAATGAACAACTTTCTGCAAATCAAAAAAGAAGGAACCAGCATTAGCTTTGGAAATAATTTATAATCATATGGCAAACGTAACAACTAATAATAACTATCAATAATAATAATAACTCAGCTTACCCTCTCTCGTCACATTCCCCATCCTTCTTCATGATGCTGTTCCTGATTATTTTTAACACCGCTGGACAAGTTGCCTCCAGCAGTGCAGTCGATAATCACGTTCGACCCTGTTGTCATTCCAAACAGATAACGAAAGTGTTTTAGTCAGTTTATTTGACAATTTCAAATTATGTTTGAGGTGTATTTTTAAAGCATGTTCTACTACTGAAAAATTTATAACTACATTTTTACTAATTTTTTTTTAGTAAACTTCAATCAGAAACCTTGTATTGCAAGTTACTGAGTAACTGTTACTCAATCTGTAATTTGTAACTACAAACTAATTTTTCTCCAAAATGAAATTAACGAGAGTTAACAAAGAAATAATTTAGAGAAAATGGTGACCGGTTTGATTGTGCGTAATGCAATTCAGATTTTGGAAAGTTTTGTTATTTTACTTTGCTATGTACAAAGGTTTCATCAAAAAGCATGTGTACATGCAAGAAAAAGAAAGATATTTAAATTGTATTTCACTTACCTATTTTGGAATGTGGCTGCCTAAAGCCAACACGTGAATTGATTTGGGAAGGAATTGTCGACAATTTTGCTGAAAATTCTGTTGTTCTCTTTGAATACAAAAAAATGACTCGTTGGAGCTAAAGCTGGTATTAAAATCCGAAGGAGGAGTTGTCACCGCCTTGTTGACAAGTTGTTGTTGTTCTTGTTAAAAGTCTATATAAAGTCGAATACCAGATGACTAATATTAATCTAAACTTGTATAAAAAATGTCAAAATCTTAAAAAATAAGCACCTTGGTTTTGTAAACAACTACTACTACTATTAGTACTACTTAAAGAATAAAAATATGTATAGGTAATAATAATAATTTACTTTTCTTGATGAAGATAAATCTTAAACAGCAGCGGTGTCTGTGTAGCGTTGTAAAATTAAAAGTTACTACTACTTTTTTATAAAGATGATGATGAATTTTCAGTACTTCTTAATAGTTTTTTAGTACTTGTCGTCACACTAGTATAAATATAATAACAATTAATTATAATAATTAAAAGTATCAGCAGAGAGAGGTGGAGGAGGAGGAGGAATGACAACTACTCTATCTATGATGATGATGATGACAATAAATAGCGTTTTTTATTATGTAAGTATAGTAATAGCAGTAGTAGTTTGTTGTAGTGGTGGTGTCGCTGTGTTTTTTTGTAGTAGTATATAAGATGCTATTATAAATATACGTACGTACGTTTCCCTGATTGATCTTACGATAATAATAATAATACGCTACCTATGTATCTCGAAAAAGTAATTAATGATAATGTAACAATAATTATTTGTAGCAGTAAAACAAATAGATAACAGTAGTAAATAACAGTAGGAGTAAAAGGGGAACTATTAAATCTTATATAATTAACGTTAATTTGCTTTCTGGAAATTATCCTTATAGTTTATAATATCCTAGAAAAATTATTCTAAAAATTGAAGAGAGCACAGCGTGGCTGGCCTCTACTACACCGAAATCCAATATGGATGCTAACATTAGTACATGGCCAAAAAATAATGCTCTCCTCTCTTCTCTCTTACAAAAAAAAATTTTCTCGCTCGTCTTCTCTCTGTCCTTTTTGCTCCTTTTTTTCGCTGCTGCTGCTGCTACTAGCTCGTTCGCCGACTTCTCCCTTTCCTTCATACATACAGCTTTAACATTGCATTGCTATTCCTCTACTCGGCATACAACAACCACCACAATATTAAGAGAGATTTCGATATTTTATACCGAACAGAGTCATAAAAACAGATACCTTAATAATAATACACTTTGCTGAAGAAGCCATGTCAAGTTATGCATGTACATTTCCGTGTAGGTATATATAACCGTCTATCTCTACATATTTCACACTCACACTTTTAGGGATTAGGATATATATTAATACCTACTTAAAGTAGCCATCTATAACTTTACTTGAAATGCCTACTACTACTATCCATATCCAACTAACTCGCTTTTAGATCATCAACTCTAACATCCACCGCCACCACTACCACCACTCTATATATATGTGTGTAAAAATGAGCAACATTTACAAGAAACAAGAAAAAAATGTATATTCAGCCGTATTCATTTTTTTAAATACCTACCTGGCTTGACAGACAGTAGCGTACAAAAGTTACCCTGAAATGTAGCAGCGCAGAGCAAAGCCAACGATGATGTCGAATGTCGATTGTCGATGATGATGACGGTGGTGGAAGTATAAAAAATAATAGCTAAATATGTTGTACAAGTACGGTTTGTGTCAAAAAAGTAAAGAAAATTATTTTGAAGCAAAGCTGTATACGATACAACATGGTTGTTGTAGCCTAAAAGTAAAAATCTGGTGGTGGATGGATGGGATTTTACAACCTATACAATATCGTGTTTTTTCTATTATGCTATGCATGTTATCTTTGTGTATTAATGCTCCGTTCTGCTGTTATGATTATCATGACAAATGACAATGCACATAAAATCATGGAGCCGTATTTTCTCAAACAACAGTGGGGAAATGTCATTTAGATTTGAAAAACGAACATGAATTACATGACAGAAATATACAGCATAATCCACAAAACACTGCTGGTGTTTTATGTTTTTCCTACAAACTACCTAAGTAAAAAATAGTCGCATTTTCTGCTCTGGGAGTGCATTGGTTGACCTGGTGCAGCAGAAAAATGCCTGCAGTGAAAACATTTTAGGGTGCAACTGAAGAATTTGATTGAAACAAAGTAGTTGGACTAATTGTAAAAATTACAAAATATGTTATCACCAACCTCGTTGGGGTTTGCAAAAGAAAAAATACGTTGGTTTAGTATGAACATTAAAGGTTGTGAAAAAGCCCAGATAAAATTTTCTACAAAAATACTCCTACAACAACTGCTACTATTTTACATACTACGTGCGTAAGCAAGCATTCTTGCCGTGCCGGACGGACTCGTGTAGTAATGATAAAAACATTCCTTATCCACATCGACCACATAATATTAAAAGTAGTAACTTTCTGCTTGTTTTAGTATGTAGAATAAGCATTCATCTACAACCCTGCTATGGCTGCAATTTATAAGGCTAAGTCATCCACACACAATTGCACAAACTTATACCTTGGTGGCTTGGTATATTGCTACACATTACCTTTCGTAAATTTTTAAGCTCTCCTCTGACTACATCCCCCATCGATATATTAGTTTGGTAGTAATGCACATTCTACATTGTATGTTGTTTCTTCTTTCTACACTACTTTGCTATATAACCC
>JAANSP010002279.1:0-10400 GCA_036850745.1 Homidia socia | reverse complement strand
CTGCCTTCCTGCGTCTGCGTGCCTGCATTAAGGGCCCTCTGTCTATCTATAAATCCATATACCTACCTACAGTAATGTTCTTTTGAGAGATGACCAATGATGATAATATTACTGCGCGTAACAACATGTCATGTAATCATCATGATCACTTTTTTTATAAATCAGCAGCAGCAGCAGAAATGATGCGATTCACATGATTGTTTTGCCATGGGAACCAACTGATGATGTTGATGACGGAAAAAGACACGCAGCTAATAATAATGGGACCACCATCATAAAATTACATTTGCTACTCTTTTCAGGGAATTCAACAAACTTGTCAACAGAGTTGCTCGACTACAAAAATAGTTCATGACTGCTTTTTTATTTTGTATGCTGATGCCATTTGTCAAATAAAATGAATGTTTGAAAGCAACGTAATTTTTTTTTGTGTCATTGCTTTTCAAATGACATTATTTTACTTTTGCACGACAACTGACACAAAAGAAGCAAAAAAACAACAAATCTTTGTGCCATTCTGTATTCATGCAAGCGTGTATTTTTGGAGCGTTACAATTTGAAAAAAATGTGCGTATTTGAAATTTCAATGATGGATTAAGTGAAAGGAAAAGTGAATGCGTAAGATAATCCTTGGCCGCTGCCAAAAAAAGTGTGAAATTATTTGTGTCAGTCTTTTGTAAGCTTTTTTTTGAAAAAAAAGGCTTATCAATTTCATCGTCACCGTTCTGTCAACAGCAAAGTGAGGGCTGTGGGCGTAGGTTCATCATCATCATCATTTTGAAAGTTTGATTATTCTTTTTGAATTTGAATTGAAATAAAAAAAGTGCGCTAGTGTGTGAGTGTAATGTGGAGAGTGAACTGGTTGCAGGTGAATAAAGTTCTGATGATAAAAAATAAGGACAAGAAGGCAATAAAAGGGCAGGGGAAATACGGATCTAAGAACATAACAAATTATACGGAGGAAAACTGGAGAACATAAACGAGCGAGCCAACCATTCTGGAGGAGATGAGGCGAATAAGGAGAAGACTTGACGGAAAGGGTTGGGGTTTCCTCAGCCCGGCTTCCCTGCTCGTTTTTGTCTATCTCTTCGCTGTAGTCATCATCACTCAAGCAAATGGTAATTATAATTTTTTTAATATTTTTTTAAAAACTTTTTTTGGAAAAATTATGCTCAATATAAAAAATTCACTAGGCTTGTTCCACGTTGACGTGCAAACAGTCAACAGACCAGTGCCGGGGCAACCTGTGAATCTTGAAATTGTCGTGGAACCGCCATTTTCCATGCTAACTCCATCCTTTGGCGAGGCCACCAATGAGCAAAATAGTAACAATAATGACAACGTTTCCAACAATGAGCAGTTTAGTAGCAGGTCAAACATTAACAACAACAACATTGCTGTTGACCCTGAGTAGAATAGACCCGCTATCCGCTTCTCCAGACCATCACCACCAGCAACGTTCTTCAGACATTTCCTCTTCCTTGTCGTCAACGTCACAGCATAATGCGGGTAGAAACATTTCCAGTGGGCATAGTCTTCGTCGGGGGATATTTAATTTCCAGCCGCCCGGACAGAAAACGCCACATCAGGCCTCCAAGCCGGCGACAATCAACATTCAAATCCCGGGAAAGCTCCCCTTCAACCCCTTCAATCTCTTCAACATGGACACGCTCAAAAGTTTGGTGCAAAGTGTAACGGAAAATTTGACGGGGAGCAAAAGGGCGTATCCCACGGGATTCGAGGATAGCGTGACAATCATCTCGGAGGATCCTGAGAAGCCAGTAGCACGCGCTATCGGCAACAATCCTCCCGTTGTTCTCAACTTGAACAATCAAAACAACAATGCGGTTGCTACTAATAACAACAATAACAATCAACAACAACAACAACTGCAAGTTGTACCGTTTGTTAGGCTGCCCGTTCCAATGCAAACGCATGCAAAGCAGCCCATTGTTCACCACCCACAGGAACAACAAAATTCCATTTACGGCAACTTTCATGCCGACAATCACAACAATCACCATAATCATGTGCTCAACAGCAATAGCCAGTCATCCTCCTCATCCTCCTCCTTGTCAGCACCTCAAAGTCAGATCCCATCACCCCCGCCGCAAAATCCCACCGCATTGTTAACCGAAGAATCCATGATTAACAAGCAGATGGAAACGCTGAATGAGGTGCTCACCCACGAGATGAGTCACAAGGACCAGCGCATTTCCACCACCATTGCACCGCTCACATTCCCATTCCTCCCGGACCTCAGCGCGCTCAGCCAATTGTTCAACTGGGGAGAGCAGGGAGCACGCACGCTTGCCGTTTGCAATGCGTGCAGAGTCGGATTTGGCCTGTTTGTTTCAAGGGTAAGCACTAAATATAATTATTATTATTACAAGACGGAAACGATGGGATCTTACCAGTAGCAGCAGTGAGCTGGTGGTTATAACAATTATAATTTGTCCCATTGTTTAAACTCAAGCAAAAACACAAAGTGGGTTTTTGGGTAAAGGTCATCTCGACAAAAACAAAAGAGAGATTACATAACAATTTTATTATTCTTTTTAAAACGTGATAAAATAAGTTTTGGGGCAGTGCCATGATCTGAATTTGCATTGTTGCTGCACAGCTACATACTCATCATGCATTGCATTGTTTAAACAAGTCAGCAGTTTTAAAGTAGCAGCCGCATGCATTGCATTATCATCATCACATCTTCCTGTCAAAAGCGCGTGGCCACGCTGCTGCTGCTGCAGCAGATTTGTTTAAAAACGCAATTATACTGCCATCATCACAGTCTTCATTCATTCATTTCATTTTTATAAGTCAGCAGTTTTAAAGTAGCAGCCGCATGCATTGCATTATCATCACATCTTCCTGTCAAAAGCGCGTGGCCACGCTGCTGCTGCTGCAGATTCAGATTTGTTTAAAAACGCAATTATACTGCCATCATCACAGTCTTCATTCATTCATTTCATTTTTATTGCATGGTGGTAAATACACGTTCATTGGAGAAGGTGCGTGCAAATTTAAGGTACGTGATGATGCAGACTCATGATGCTGCAGTAGTCCATCCACGCTGCTGCTATTGCTGCAGCAGATTTGTTTAAAAACGCAATTATATTGCCATCATCATATTCTTCATTCATTCATTTCATTTTTATTGCATGGTGGTAAATACACGTTCATTGGAGAAGGTGCGTGCAAATTTAAGGTACGTGATGATGCAGACTCATGCAGCAGCAGTAGTCCATCATCGTCAAAGAATACAAAATATTTTTAATGGAGATATTTTTTTAAATAATACCTTGTCTAAGAGGCAGATGAAGATAAACACTGTTGAAACTCATTTTTTTGGCTTGGTATTATCCACTTGATTATTGCTAGAGTGTAATTGCCTCATTAAAAGTTATCTTGCCACATTTGATTTGAGATTTGATGATGACGTGACCTAATTACTATAAATTGCATTTAGGTTTTAGCAATTCTAAAATGGCCGTTGATGGTGTATTATCCACTTGATTATTGCTAGAGTGTGATTGCCTCATTAAAAGTTATCTTGCCACATTTGATTTGAGATTTGATGATGACGTGACCTAATTACTGTAAATTGCATTTAGGTTTTAGCAATTCTAAAATGGCCGTTGGCCGTTGGTGATGGAGGGAGCAGGTGAATGCTCTTTCACTAAAATGTTTAAACCGTTGTCGTTAAATCTCTAATCTACCTTATATTTGGGAGGGGATGATTTTAAAAAAATATAAATTTTTAAACTTTTTTAAAAAAAAGTTTCTCTTCCGTTTTTAATGAATGAAAAGGCGCATGTTGAACGTGGGAAGAATCATTGCTTTGTTTTTCTTTGTTAGAATTTTGAAACTTTGAAAAGCCTCCACCCTCCAAACACCCTAGCAACCATTTATCATCATGTAGACTCTTTTATTGCTTTGTTGTTATCATTATTTTAGTCAACCATGTAATCATCATGGCACACGAAGCAACCTGCAATTATTTTGAATCTTCACTCGCAGTTCCCTTATTCTTACGCACGTTTAAAAAAACAAAGTGGCACGCGTACATACACGCTGAAGCAATTTTGTTACCAAATTACTCTTTTTTTCATGCTTGCTTGCTAATCTTACATTTTGGTTTAGTCCTGTAAAAAAAATTTCAAGAGTCTAAAATTGCTTATCACTTTTTAACTGCCTCCGAGATACTTACCAACGTAAATTGCCTGTCTATTTATAAAACGTAATGTACATTAATAACAGTTATCGTTTTACATTTCCTCAGGTGGATGAAAGGAATGTGCATGTGTGGAAAATTACAATAATAAACAAATAAATAATTTATCATTTATTTCCTCAACAATGAACCCTACCACCACTTTTTGTGTTGATGCCTTCTAGCTAAAAATGAATACAGGCCATGATGCCATGCTCGATTCGATGGTGATGATGCCGGCATTATCGTAGCGCCAGTGATGATGATGGCATTAATAAAAAAATTATAATGGCGACAACGATAATGGTTACAGCGAGCGTATTGTACACCCAATATTGAAAAACAAGCAGGAATTGAAAAACCATTTCATTCATCCATTCGCTTTACAACTATCCCATAAAATTTTTTGTGTAAGCAGCCATCATCAACAATGTTTGCAAGAGAGGAAGCATATTATTATTAGGAGAGGATACGGATGATAAATTTAAAGAAGAGGAATATAAAGTTTGTAACGCAAAAAAAGAAAGTGTGAAGAAGAAGAAATAAAAATTGTCAGAAGGGAAGGTACACACCTTTTTTAGTTGATGTCTAGCCAATCGTCAATGACCAGGTTAACCAATAATGCTAAAAAGAAGGACCATCCCATCATCAGCCCAGTATCCATTCAATTAAAAAACAAGGCAACTTCTTTGTGTTTTTTTGAGCATTTAAAATTTTTTAAAGTGGCAGAATCCCATCATCAGCCCAGTATCCATTCAATTAAAAAACAAGGCAACTTCTTTGGTTTTTTTGAGCATTTAAAATTTTTTGAAGTGGCAGAAGAAAACAAGGTTTGTTTTGATGATCTACATAGTTGCTGCAAAGTATTTTTGCACGCCTCTCCTTTCAATCTCAATCAGAAAAAAAATTATTATTATTACGGTTATGATTGCTATTGAGGATGATTGAACATGATTGATCATCGAAATCATCCTTATTTTCTTGGCAGTTTGGCAACACTTCAAAAAATTATGAATTTCAGCCTGCTAACAATGAGCAAAGCAGTTCGTAGTAACAACAATTTTACAATTTCGCTGTTTTGCTTTTTAACATCACTTGGAAAATTGGAGCAGCCCTGCTTTGTGTACCCATTTGCCTCCAAAACAACCTCCCTTTCATTCGACAAAACTATTATTATTATTTTCAAAATAAATTTGCATGTTTGATTGTAGCAGAAGAGTGTGATGATTGAACATGATTGATCATCGAAATCATCCTTATTTTCTTGGCAGTTTGGCAACACTTCAAAAAATTATCAATTTCAGCCTGCTAACAATGAGCAAAGCAGTGCGTAGTAACAACAATTTTACAATTTCGCTGTTTTGTTTTTTATCGTCACTTGAAAAATTGGAGCAGCACTGCTTTGTGTACTCATTGCCTCCAAAACAACCTCCCTTTCATTCGACAAAACTATTATTATTATTTTCAAAATAAATTTGCATGTTTGATTGTAGCAGAAGAGTGACGGTGACGGTGAGGAAGGTCAGTAAATTCGTCTCCTCTGCCTTTCAGTATTTTCTTCAATTCTAAATTCAGTAGCTATGTAAATAAATGAAGCGTTCATTACCAACAAATAAACTTATGAGTTATTTATCCAAGCAAACAAGACACGCACAATAATCCCTTGTTCAACTTGCAACTTGCTTGTTTTGTTTATTCAATACTCCTCCTGTATTGCCAATTGTAATTTCAACAAGTGCTATGATTGTTACAACAGCAGCAACAATGCTACCACACAAAAAAATATTTAATGCTTTACTGAATTTTCTTCGACAAGAGATTATCTTAAAAAAATACATCTCCCTAAATTCTTCTTCTTCGTGTAAAACATACTGGCTCACAATTTGTGAGTCATGAGCGTAGATTTACAAGAGCAAACAAGTCTCAATGATGAGGATTACCCAACACTCTCGCGTTACTAATATTATTATTACTTTATTACCAATAATTGCTAATTTAACTAGAGCACGCTGACTCTGACTTTGTCCATCTTGCTAGCTTTTTTGGCTTGAGTAAAACCGTTTGCTTGCTTCAAGTTTAGCAAACGTTGTGGTTAAATTATGCTGCTAGCAAGTTGCTAGCTTTTTTGGCTTGAGCAAAACAGTTTGCTTGCTTCAAGTTTAGCAAACGTTGTGGTTAAATTATGCTGCTAGCAAGCTAATTATAAAAACTAGTGTGCAACGTGCCTGTGTTGATAGAAAATGACGAAACAGTGTTTACTCTCGTGTAGGTCAGGTGTACTGTAATTATCATCATCGCGTATTATAGATGGAGCTTTGCATGCAATCAAGTGATGGTGTGAGGTGATGATGAAGACATTGACTTTTTTGCTGAAAATAGTAAAGTCAGATTAGCAGTTTAGATAAGGAGGGATATTAGGAAAGAGAAAGATTGTAGCATAATTGCCACTTTAAATGATAAGACGAGATAAGAAGACTAGAAGAGTAGGAGGATGTTCTTTCTCATTGCTTTATATTGTCATTGCAAAATGCTTTGCATATTTTTGAGCAAAAAAATACATCTCAATTACCTTAAATTTTAGTTGAAAATTGCATGCAATCAAGTGATGGTGTGGTGTGAGGTGATGATGAAGACATTGACTTTTTTGCTGAAAAATATTAAAGTCAGATTAGCAGTTTAGATAAGGAGGGATATTAGGAAAGAGAAAGATTGTGCCGTAATTGCCACTTCAAATGATAAGACAAGATAAGATGATGACGAAGAATAGAAGATAAGAGTAGGAGGATGTTCTTTCTCATTGCTTTATATTGTCATTGCAAAATGCTTTGCATATTTTTGAGAAAAAAAGATATCTCAATTACCTCAAATTTTAGTTGAAAACATGCACAAATATTGTTACCAATTCGCTAGAATAATTGTTCATAATGGTGGTTAACAAATAATTGCTTTACAGCATGGCGTCAATGGCGTCCATTGAGCAATTTGCATAAAAAATATGAATTGGCTCAAGTCATCTCAAAAATTTCTCCATTTCCAAGATTTTTTTTCTTTTACAAAACGTCACTTCCGCCATGTCGTACATTTCTGAGTACGACCTTTGGGGATATTCCCCCATGACGCATATAAAAAATGAAGCAATATTGCCGACTCATTTCTACAACAATTACCATGTTTTTTCTTTCTTTTGTTTTTTGCAAGGCCCGAGGTGGAGGAAACCTTGCAAATCTCATGGAGCTTGCCACTTTTGGATGCACATTTTTCCGCATCACAAGTCCGGAAATGTGTAAAGGTCTCGTCTCCAGTTTTGGTCCCATTCTCCACTACATGGTAATGAATCGACCGTCCATTACTGCAGAGCGCTTTTGTGGGATTTCGCTGCAGAGTTCGGGATTGCACTACGACAGACCCCGAATCCCACTGGAGAATCGATTTGAGTCAGTACAGCGTGGTGCCGGTGAGCATTGATCCACCCGTGACCCCACGCAAGGGCAAGGTGGACGGTGGCGGCGAAACAGTTGCTGAAAATGGCAAAGCGCTTACTAAAAAGGAAGCTGGGGCGCTGTCCATTTCCTCACTTTTGCTGGAGGGGATGACTCCGAGACGCAGGAATTTTATGACGTTCGATTCCACAATTCCAGTGAGAACTCTAAAAAAATTTAGAAAAAATTTAAAAATGAGCTGTTTAACATTTTCATTATTTTGTAGAAGGGAGTTCGTACCTTGAAGGTGCTTCACCTGACAGATATCCATGTCGACTTTGATTATCAACCTGGTGCCATGAACGACTGCGAGAATGAAATGTGCTGTCACGCGGACGACGGGAAGGGTCCCCCTGGAAAGCGTGCGGGCTACTTTGGAGACTACAAAAAGTGTGACCTTCCCTTCCACGCGTATATGGACGCGTTGGAGCACATTTCCAGCCAGCACCCAGACATTGACATGGTCTATCTGACGGGGGACTTTGTGCCTCACAACATTTGGAACACGTCCGTCACGAGAAACGCGCAAGTGTTGGTGAATGCGAGCAGATACATTCACGACTTTTTTCCGCGTGCCAAAGTGATCCCAGTGATTGGGAACCACGAGAGCCACCCTGTGAACATGTTCAGTCCTTTTGGCGTGCCCGGCGAGTTTTCCACCGATTGGTTGTACACCACTGCAGCGCGCGCTTGGTCCGACTGGCTGCCAAAGCAGAGCATTCACAACTTTCTTCACGCCGGCTTTTACGATGTCGAAATTGACCCTTACTTTCGGATCATTGTCCTCAACACGAATCTCTGCTACGGGTACAACTTGTAAGTGATGACAAGTGGTCCAACAATAAATTTTTCTTCTCCTCAGATATGCGATTCTAAAAAACTTATTCCTTTCTCTTGTCATTTTCAGCTGGCAGTCATTTGAGCCGCGCGATCCCGGTGGTCAACTTCGCTGGCTCGCTCGTGAGCTGCAGCGCTCGGAGGATCTCGGTCAGTTTGTGCACATTTTGGGGCACGTGGCCCCCGCCGAGGCAGACTGCTTTACAGTTTGGAGCCAAAACTTTTACGAGATAATAAACAGGTACAGTCACATGGTCAAAGCGCAGTTTTACGGACACACGCACTTTGACGAGTTCAAGCTGTATTACCACAACTTTAACCGGAGTCAGGCCATCAGTTCCGTGTGGATCGGAGCTAGTCTAACGCCCTACACTAACCTCAATCCAGGTTACAAAATATTCACTGTGGATGGCGCCCGAGGAGCCGCCTCCACCTGGGACATTCTCGACCACGAAACGTGGATTTACAACTTGACTGAAGCCAACTTGAATCCACATCTGCCTCCAAGATGGTTCCGGCTTTACAAGGCGACGGAAGCCTTTGATATTCCGGACATGTCGCCAAATTCCCTAAACACGCTTGTTCAACGAATGTCTTCAAACGTGACGGCATTCGACACATACCACAGGTAACATTAGATAAGCTTGCTATAAACCACATACGGGGATTTTTTCAACTTCAAGAGTTTTTTTTTGTCTTTTTCCAAATGCAGACTGTACCACAAAGCCACAGACGTGGCACTCGCCGAAGGCTGCGACAACCTGTGCAGGAAACACATTCTCTGCAGCATCGTCACGCCTCACTTTGGCGAGCACAAAATGTGCATCCAGCTCCAGAGCAATGTGGACGGGATCATTTTACCAGCCAGTATTTTCAGCGTGGGAGGCGATTCACCCCTCCGGGCCATTGGCATTGGTACGCGCTCCTCCACAGATTCGCCCATTCAGCGGGTGCTCTCCTTTGGACGAAGTTTGCTCAGAGCGCTGGGTTAAAGAGATATTCAAAATCTCCCCAGATTTATTTGCATTTACCTTTTTTTAAAGTCACAAAAAATTTACCTGTTGCTCCGCCACCTCATCAAATTATTTATTTATTTTTTTCAACACAACTCTCCCCATTCCGCCCCAGAAACATTTTCTGCTGTGCTTAATAATTATTATCCTCCGTCAAAAAAATGTGATTTTTGTTTTTTGTGTACCTGTAAATTAAATGAATAATATGCCAACAGTAATAAATGATCATATTGCGGTTGTCATTGTTCGTGTGTGGTCGTCGTCATCATCATTGTCTCAGAATCATTAGCGATTTTTTTCTAATGATTTTGCGCAATACCTTGAAATATTTACACTAATCTCTAAGCGCTAATAATTTTAAGCATTTTTATCGCTTGTTTTAATATTTTTTATATATTATTTTGTACCTTTTTGTTTTTTTTGTGTATCTAGCAACTTGTATAAACCAATGACGTTAAAAAATATGCGTGGGTGGCAGCTATAATAATAATCATTGATGATGACGATGCTGAATGTGTTTGTGTATAATATGTGCATAGGCTAGTTAATTATTATGCGTGAGTTTTTTTGCGAGAGAATCTGTAATTTAAATGGCTTGAATGGAAGATGAACAAAAAAAAGTTGTGAGTGCGCATTTGCATATTTGGCGAATGACAAGTAGTTTGAGGTTTTTTTTACTAAAAACACTAATTAAGTCAGCAGTAATTTAGTTAGTATATGTAGTAGTTATAGTAGTAGTTGCTAATGATGATGAAATTGTAATTTTATTATTTGAAATGGTGGCAATAAAAATGATGCGGTGGTAATCAAGTTGAAGACAAGATGAAGAAAAAAACAAGAGAAATCTTTGACTTTATT
>JAANSP010002278.1:0-13151 GCA_036850745.1 Homidia socia | reverse complement strand
ATCTTCAATACATCTTAAGCAGACCAACTTTGACGAGTTTTTTGATGCATTGATAATGCAAAAAAGTCAAACTGGTATTTGTGTTTTTAATTTGATAAGCTCTAAAATAGCAAGTAATCGTAATGTTGAAAATATAAAGGGCAAGTTACACTTGAGGAGAACTATAATTCCTAGCAAATTGTACGGATCATGTACGCTAACCGTAATAGTTACCACTGGCATGGAACCTAACTTAAAGGAATTTCTAATAGACAACATTATTGCAATTTTTGAATACTTGGAATTCATGGCTGCCAAGCCTATAACGGATTTGCTGGGCATTCAAGACACAATAACAGATAGTGAGTTTTTCCAGAAGTTATTCCATCACAAAAATGTTTCTCATGTAAAGAACAAATTTATTTTTAATTGCGAGACAACAAAAGTTTCAGTGTACCGATTTTGCCGTGTTAGCATTACGAAAGAAATTATGATATTAGTTGGAACCTTACGGACAGCAAATAAATTGGAAGATAATATACAAACACTTCAGGCCATTCAAAATAACGATTGCACCAACAGTATGAATCAATTTGTGTTAAAAATAAGCTCTGGAACCACCACCAGAAACATTGTTGACATTCGCCAGGATCCAAAAACAGGAGATTGGAAGTCTCCCCGTTCCCTTACAAAATACACTGTAGACTATCTAGTGCAAAAATATAATTTTACTGCAAAATATGTGCAATCCTTTTTAGGTGATTTTGGAACAAAATTAGAAAATGGTTCATGGACTGGTATAGTTCATGATTTGATTAGTGGTAGAGCCGATGTTGGTTGCGTATTTGGACAAACGTATCAAAGAAATCAAGTTATTGGTTTCTCCTTTCCAATTACTTTTGGAGGCATAAGCTTTGTAAGTGGACAACTGCCAACAAAATACTCATGGAAGTCAATTTACAGACCTTTTGGATTTCATGTCTGGTTAGTGTTGGTAGCATCAGCTTTTTTCACTTTGATTATTTTCCAACAAATTTTGAAGGTTTATTGTGCCTTGAATGAAGCTAATCCAAAAGTACCCTTTAGCCGGATAGGCTATTATCTGTTTACAACGTTTCTTGATCAGGCTGGGAGAGAATTGTGCAAGGCTAATGGAATTAGAACACTTGTTGCTATTTGGTTGTTATATGTCATTGTAATTACCACAGCTTATCGTTCAAAGCTCATTATACAAATATGTTTTTTGGGGAAGCCCACATTTCCAGGCACGTTTGAAGAATTATCAAAAACATCACCCAATGAATTTGAGTTATCAGTTGTTGATATTGGAGGAGTACCTTCTTATTTCAAAACAAGTACTAATGTGGAAATACAAAAACTGGCACAACGGCTCACCACTGAAAAAGATGATAGAAAGTGCATAAAAACAAGTAGCAGAAATCCAAGACATATCTGTATAATGTGGAGATTGATTGCTCAGTACACTATTGACAGGTATTTTATAGATCCAATGTCTTCTGAAAAGTCAGCAGGTTTAGAATTACATGACGAAATAAATATAATTCCAATGGGACTGACTTATCCAAAGAAAAGTTGGTACAGAGACAAGTTTGACTGGGCATTGAGCGGTGTTACTGCATTTGGAATGTTGCAAAAGTGGAATCAGATTGACTCTCATTTTCTAAAGATGGAACGGCTCAATGAAAAAACAGATCAATATAAAAGGAGACCATCTCCATCAAGACACAACGGTGAGTCAACTCGGCAAAGAAAAGTACCACTTGGAATGAAAAAGTTAATGGGAACTTTTTACATACTTATATGCGGAATGGGATCCGGTACAATAACTTTCCTTTTTGAGTATTTTTGTAGAATTTTTTTGAAATGATTTGGAAACAAATATTGACCTTCAAAACAGCGTAAGCAGTAACTACCTGACTATATGCACTTGCTTATGTTATTTATTGATTGTTAATATGTCATTCATTTGTGTGTGTACTACCATGGCTAGTGAATTATAATTATTATGACCTTTTAATAATGTTGCTGGCTAGTCTGAAACATGAAAAGGGCGGAACTTAAGGAAAATAAATTTAAAAAACAACTTCATAAATCTTTATAAATTTTGATAGTTGTTATGTCCACACTGTTAATACGCAATATGGACAGGAGAACCAAGCAAATAGAACGTAATAAATCAACATCATTAAAGTATATATTATGACATTTGAAAGACAGTCTTGATATACTAAAATGATATCAAAAGCATAAATCAATAAGAAATTTTCAATCAATACAGCAAAAAGGGTTAGAACTAACTAAATAGTTTGAGTGTTTGTTGATGGTTTTGCGAAGGAGTTGAACTCTTGAAATACCAAGTCATGGTAATCGATTTTTAAAGGACTCAAAATATTCAGCTTTTGAGTTTCGATTTTAATAGAAATTCACAATACATGTAACTGGGAAGGTTAAAATATAGTTATTAAAACAGTAAGTTTTAGGTATCAATAAAACAGATAAAAACAAATTATTTCGGCCCTTTCGTCGTCATAAATACAAAGCTTTTGAAATGGAAATCAATACACTAAGAAATGTGAAGAAAGGATTCTTAAAATTTGTATTTACGAATCAAAGCCTGAAACTGTATATAAATTTTTACTTGCCAGCATTTTACTTGCCGAGTCAGAAGTACCTGTACGCTAGATAAAGAAAGTTGAGTAGTGAATTTTGTCAGTCAGTGTTCCGAATTTGTATCTTAAATCGAATAACAAGGTGTGAGTGGATTGTCAAGTATTTAAAATTCCTGTGGTCCATATATTTCCAGTTTTTGAAAAAAAGCCTCAGTTGCTACGCAACAACTTTAATAAAATGAATACGCACACCGGAACTTGCGTGTTAGGGAGAGCTTACATATTTGTTATCATGTTTGTTTTTATTGTGAGTTTTCTTTTAGTAGTGAAACAAGTAACTTTTTGAGTTGGTGATGTTGTACAGTAGATATTTGTGGTAATTTACTTTTAATTACCTGTAATTTTGATTTATTTGAGTATGCAAGTCATGTAACTGACTGGTTTTACAGAATTGTTTCAAAATCAAGAAATTTTTTTCGTTCTAAATTATGTCCAAGTTCAATGATTTTTACAAGTCACCTATTGTATTTAATTACATAAATAAATTTTGTGTCACAAATTTTAACCGATTATTTGTAAATTAATAAACATGGAATTCGAACATTTGTTAGCTACTATGAAAATATTCTAAAAAATGTATTTGCTTTTAAAGACTTTCACACAATAAAATATTTTTAAAGAAAATAAATTTTGACGTGCGTGTTTTTTATTATTGGACTTTGCATTACTAGAAGAGTTTTTAGTTGTTGTTTCTGTGGTTGCAATGTGACAAAAATCCTTGTTTCGTCTCTCATCTGAAAAAGTACACACCTACACTATTAAAATAACATTCCTAATCAAACTGCGCATCAAGATAAAAAGTGATTTAATCAAAAAGCTGCATTTTTTGTTATAATATATTTCAATTTATATTTTTGAATAATTCAAGGACTTTACCTACCGGCTATGAACTCGAAATATATCAAATGCCAAACCAGTAGGAGGAGTTTTCTGCCTAAAAATATTCAATGCACTTTTTCGTTTTTCGTCTACTTGTTTCAAAATGTCTTGCATCAAGTCTCTTACCATGCCCAGTTTTTCAAAGTTTATTCACTTTTAGACGCCTAATAACCTAAAAACCATACAAGCACGTAATACGTAATGGCCGTTCCTTATTGCTTTCACTGGTATGATATTATTGTTTGTATTTGTAACCTCTTGTTTTCCCGTTGAGTTTATAAGTGGGTACTACTCTGTAGTAAACATTTCGAGAAATTTCTGCTTGCGTGTCATTATTTTCTTTAAGAATGTCCATTCTCGCTTACAAAGAGCTAATTAAAAAGTTTACCATCTGTAGAGGAAATGTTTGCGATGAAAATGAAAAACCAGCATGTTGTTGGCAGAAAAAGCACCGTACTTAGATATAATAAGTGATACAAAACAGAATATGTTGAACCTTTTCAGAGTAAACAATTCAAGTAATTGAGCAATGCTCTTTAAAATTTCAATTGTTAATCTCCCAAAAACAAGCAAAGAAATGGATTTGCTATTTCCAAATAAACCTTTTGCCAGTTCAATTGTTTTTGTTTGCCAATTATAATATATTATTCAATTTCCCATGCAATAATACAATAACCGTTATTGATACAACCATGTAGTCACAATTTCTGCTACAAATAGCAATTTTTAGCGCATTTCTGTACGAAATAATGAAATATGAAGAAAACGTATTCTTTACCACCAGTAACTATAAAAAGACAATGTAGTAATGCTTATATGCTTTCATTATGCTATTTTAAATATGACCAAGTCAAGCTCATAATTACAAAAAGTCTAGAAAGAAAACACGCAGACTACAATCGATAAAACAATTTTTTCAGTAACGTAATCTTCAAGCTGTATGGTTTATGTCACGCACGTCTTATTGATTTACTTTACTCTGTTTAACTTGTCACGATCATGATGATCGTGCAATGAATTATTTTTGAACAGTGCAGAAAGTTGACACGGTATTTACAATGTTTTACTTCGTCACACCTAATGAAAGTTTACCCAAGTGGCTTCCCCCCATTTATTCGTTCCATCAAACCACAGAGCATTCATTACCAACGTTGCAGGTTTTTGGGCAGAATGTAAAGCGAACATGTGGCTTCCATACAAGATACTTTTTGTTATTTTGTACCTTCTCACATTGCCCTTTACGCTTGTTTTTTACTTGTTGTTAATTCTTTACAAACTTATTATTCTACTACTTGCAAAATTTTTTCAAAACTTTGTAGAACCCGTGGCCAGCTCAAATAATGTATTTATTTTTGACAGAATTTGGTCCAGACCACACTCCACCATTTTGGCTGGAGTGGAGGTGACTGGTAAACCAACTCAAGAGGATGTAGTGAAATTGTTTCAGAAAGTGTACAACCTTAGGGATTCGAAAGGGAAAAGATACTATCGTGAATTGGGATACAAACTCGTTTTCTACTTTGGTCATACATTTTGGAAGGCAGTGGACAACTTTAAAATTGTAGATAGAGTTCACATTTTTAACAAACATAATGTGCAAAAGGAGGAGGAAGAGGAAAAGGTTTTTAATCCAGAGTCTGCTCGAGTTTTTACCATTCCAATTTCAGCACCTGCTGAGAAGGAGTCTCTCAATTCCATAGCCGAAGGTTTGCTTCGAGAGCCTTACAAGGAGGATCAACCTCTTTGGGATGCGTATTTAATACACAGCTACAGCGGAAATCCCAATAGATCTCTGGTGCTAATTCGGTTTCATCATTTTATGGCGGATGGGATGTCTTTCATTAAATTATTTTTTGCGCTGACCGGGAGCAACGAGTTGCCAGACACACAGGCAAAACCAAAAAGTTCCATGCAAGGCTGGAAAAAGGTCTCATCTGATGATAGTTTTTTGACAGCAATTAGTACTGTGCTCAGTCTGCTAATAACAGGACCTGTTGACGTTCTTTATCAAATCCTCTTTGAAAAAGATAGACATGCGCTTCACTACGACATAAATGGAAATCTAAAGCTAAAAAGGAATTGGATTTGTTCAATGAGCAAAAAGTATGATCTTGCTGAGATGAAAAAAGCGAGTAAAAGACATGGGTGCAGCCTTGTTCACGTAATATTGGCGGTTATAAGCGGTGGCTTGGAGAAATATTTTGTCAAGTATCATGCGGAAGAGGGAATCCCTACAGGATTTCATTACATGGTTCCTTTACCCATTCCAAAGCATCCAAACCTACGACTGGTGAATCATTGGTAATATGAAATTATTAATTAAACAAATTAATTTTTATGGGTGTTTTAACCTGAAGCTAATACTCTCAAATTGATGTTTTAGGTGCATAGCCAAGATATACGTGAAAACAGGGATTAAAAATACTATTGCTAAACTTAATTATTTCAAGGAGGAGGCGAAACGATGTGCAACATCCGCATTACCTTTAGTGTCTGCTTTTGTCTTCCAGTATGCGTTTCAGTTACTTTCGAGACCAATAGCAAAATTTTTATTTTCAGCCACAACCACTTTCACCATGGTACTTAGCAACGTTGTAGGACCACTGGATAATAGGGGGCTGGGAGAATTTGCAATTCTTGACATGTTTCTTCTACATGCCTATTGTACAGGAAAATTGTGGTATGTGTTCCATTGGCAATTATTTTGAATATGATTTGATGAATTTATTCAATAATGTGTTGATGTTTGTTTAAAGCGCTGGGGATCGGAGTAATTTCTTGTAACGGAAAAATTCGTATTTGCCTCACAGCCGACACCGGATGCATACCTGACAGAAGTCATTTAGAGGACTTGGGGGTGATGATGAGTGATGAACTACATGATATTTGCAAACTAGAAAAAAATATCAATCACACGAGTGTATTTGTTTGAAATACATGTAATTGAATAAAAATTAATATTTTATTTCCCTTCTTTGGTACTGTGGCCATGATAAGTAATATTGTATGAAGATATTTGATATTTTGATTTTTGGAATAAAAAGTACAATAAGCAGGAGGTTTTGCAACCATAATGTTAAAATCTAATCTAAAAAGTCTTCAACATCATTATAAATTTATTGATAAATGTTGTGAATGAAAATACGTCTGGGTATTTACAAAGAAAGTAAACCTGTTCATGATAAGTAATATTGTATGAAGATATTTGATATTTTGATTTTTGGAATAAAAAGTACAATAAGCAGGAGGTTTTGCAACCATAATATATGTTAAAATCTAATCTAAAAAGTCTTCAACATCATTATTAATTTATTGATAAATGTTGTGAATGAAAATACGTCTGGGTATTTACAAAGAAAGTAAACATGTCCATGAATCGAGTCGTGGTTGTCAACAAATGACTTATCCCGTACCCCAGCATTATTCTTCTGCGATGCGTGTGGTTCTTTAAAATATAACCAGTGTTTTGCACTTCATTTAGTCTGATAAATGAAATTATGTTATGCTTAAATAGACTATTTTTAATTCACATATGTACGAATTCTCGTAATTCAATTTTTTAAATAGATATTTATTGTATGATCAGACAGTTAGTTAAGGCACTGGATACAGTACAAAAGTTTTGCATTTTTTCGAACTTCCAAGGTCAATTTTTTCATGACTATTATGTACATAAACTACAGAATGAACATGAAGTAAAGGAGTACATAATGCATGATTTCTTAATAATAAACCAAGCAGAAAAATAAATGAAGTGTGTATTTAAAACCGTAATCGGCTTTCAAAATGAATGCTTTCTAAAGTTTGTATGCTAATTAATTTTTATGTTGAATGTGGAACTTATATAATGACGCGCAATAAGCAGTCTTTATGCATTTTCTTCTCCGACAAAAACCATTTTTTGTGTAGAAAATTCGAATTCTAGCACCACCATTCATTATAAATACATGTGAATGTATCATTTTGTGGACGACGAAATAGTAAAATGTTCTGCTATTTTGTTTTGGGCCTCCATGGGAAACGAGTAGTGCTAATTTATCGCTACGATACCGTTTGGCGAACGGTTTTTGCTTCGATTGAATGAATAGGATTTCAAAACGTCATAAGAACACATGCATACATTGGTATAAACAAAGAAAAATGCGTGCGACAAGACAAACAAAAAGTGACAGATAGGGTTGTGAGTAATAGATAAACTTGTGTAGGTACAAGTACAAAGCTTTTGGTAACGGTTATGCGCTTTAGAAATCAAAGATGATTCTCGACAAATTATGCCATCCAAAAGTTCATAAATCATGTACAAAATTTGCAACAATGTGTGGTAGATGTGATGTTGAGAAAATATATGCAGTTTTTACTGTGTACTGGTTAACATAAATTTTTGTACTGAATTTTTATACAGAACTTTAAAAACAAAAGCAAAGAAAATTTTAATTCTTGTTTTAGTTGAAACAGTTTTCAATCTCCTGTGATAAAACTGAAACATATAACAAAAAAGTAACTAGAATGTGTTATTAACACAACATTAAAAATACCCATTAATTATTGCAACTGTTAAATAATTATTAATTACCGAAATGTTATGTTAAGCATGTTTTCTCCGTTGCGTTGGCTGCGCTAAGGGATACATAACTGAAACAAGCTGCTAGCCAGAGGTAGTGTATTTGTTTCATCATCGCATTTCGAACTCTATTTGGACTACGGCTCAGGCTCAGAGTTTATTGAAGTTTGAAAATTGTGGCCTGGGATCGATGATTTTAAAAGTATTCCGTCCTTGGTCAATGATATTCAGAAATCGTAACATATCTGTAAAATAATCATTAATTAGAATCAGTATAACTTTTTCCTGTCATATTATGCCATAAATTCATTAAATTTAAATCTTAAATGTATAACATTAATTAATAAACATTTTTTCCCAAAATTCCATTTGAAATTAATTATTGTGAACTTTTCTGCACGGAATTTTAATGCAACAAATTTTGACAAGCGACAAAATAAGTTAGAAAACGTTTTAAATAATTTTTATGCAGTAAAACTTCACAAATATGTACTACTTGACTGTTTGAAATTTGAAATGTTTCAAATATTTAATGTGTGAACACCTACAACCTATGACAGACTTTTCTTCACCCCGAAATCTTCTTTGCAGAAAAAATTAAAAGATGTTTGCATACAAATTAAACTGAATGAATTTGATTTAAATTTGACAAAATTTGTAGTTCTTACTTATGATGACTAGATTTTTAAGTTGCGAGTGTCTGACTTTCATCAAGGTTTACTTTTATTTTTTTGGTAAATACTGAGGTTGCATAAAAAAAATTAACGCACTGTCAAAATTACAAAATTACGATGTTACGATTACTGCTGTAAGATTCAAGTGATTTTAATTTTTCTCAATCTCATGCTGGGGTTTTCTAAAGCACCTATCGTTTATCTCCACTCCACCCACGACCTATTTCCATTGTTATTGTTGTTGTCAATGCACTGTTTGTTTACGTTCTGGTTCAGCTGCTGTGTAATTATGTGTACAGCTGTTTCGTTGTGAGAGTGCACGAAGAAGAAAAGATAATGCATTGATTCTAGTCTTGCCCCACTCTTGAAAATACTTGAGGGGGCAACAGTTTTCGCTTCTACTTTACTTTTAGAAATCTAGAAAAGCGGAACAGAGAACAACAAACAAACTGGCTAACTGGCTCTGGTGGGCTGGCTGATGTTCAGCGTAACTTGTAAATATACGGAGACGGAGATACAAGACAGAGACTTTTGCTTTTTTCAAAAAAAAGTTTTGAAAGTTTCGGTGTTTAGTAGTAGTATCAGCATCGTGATCACAATTGTATTGCTCATATTGCTAGGCTGATGTGATGTTGCCGAATTCATAAAAATTATTTCCAATTTCCATACGCAACAGATACATCCACTTCTCGAGTGTGGTTTTTCCCCGAGTGCCGAGTGTTTGTGTGCCAGATTCTCTTTTTCTCAGCATCATCTTTTCCCCAACTTTTCAAGTCCAACCGAATAATTTACTGCACATTGCATTTCATCAACTCTGCATAAAAGTGACTAAAAGTAACCATAATTCTCTGTGCTTCGACATAATAATGCCAGTGAAGCATACATAAAAAGAGGAAAATTATTATTAGTGACATGTTATTATGCATGAATGAGTGTGTGGTGTTCAGTTCCAAAAAAAATTGCCGATAAGCTCCAATCTTATTTTGAGTGCTTGTAAGGAGAGAACCTGAGAGAAGACGGTTCGATGACGTAATGATGCTACTTGCTAAATTAACTTGTACATTCTACAAGCCCATTTTGTTATACTGTGGAATTGGTATAATAACTTCAGTGGTGGCTGTTGGTGTTGCATTATAATTATGATTCCAAATATTACTGTGCTGCTTCTCTTGCTACAACTAGCTAACCTTCATGTCTCTGGTACATAGATGAACCAACAACGTCATCATCATCATTACAACTAGCTAACCTTCATACTTCATGTCTCTGGTACATAGATGAACCAACAACGTCATCATCATCATCTGAAATCTGAACATATCAAAAAAGATTCAACAGCAGAGCCCAGCTTGTTAGTTGAGTTGTGTTTGTGTGGACTGTGGAGTCTGCGGTTGAAGCAGTTTTCGTTGTTTTTTTCTTCATTTTTTGTTGGTCTGTGAGAGGCAGACGTGAACATAAAGAGTGAGTTTTACTTGTGAATGAGAAGGAAATTTTCATTCATGTCCACACATTCTGGTCGTACGTAAGCATAAAAAATATTGTGTTGTTATTGCAATATGCTCCTCTTGTGCTGATTCTTCTTCTGGTAACATACAATGCATGACCACGACAATTTTTAATAATAATGAAACATATTACTTGTAGTCACATGCATTAGCATAGCAGTAGTTTCTGCGTAATGTGCACCACGTCTCTTTCTTGCCTTATTGTCGTCGTCACTTATCACTAAGGCGTCAGAAAAAAATGTTTTTGAATCGTAATCTTGTGATTATGCTCCTCTTGTGCTGATTCTTCTTCTTCTGGTAACATACAATGCATGACCACGACAATTTTTAATAATAATGAAACAGATATTACTTGTAGTCACATTCATTAGCATGGCAGTAGTTTCTGCGTAATGTGCACCACGTCTCTTTCTTGCCTTATTGTCGTCGTCACTTATCACTAAAGCGTCAGAAAAAAATGTTTTTAAATCGTAATAATCTTGTGAAAATGGGATTCAAGTAAATAAGATGGGCAGGAGTATTACAAAGTAAGGGTAAACGAGGTATAACTTATTTCTTCCTTGCAAGCACAACATTAGGACGAGGACATAAAGAAGACGAGGACAATTTTCGGACATTTACCAAGTTTTAAGTTCGTCTGCGTAATGTGCACCACGTCTCTTTCTTGCCTTATTGTCGTCGTCACTTATCACTAAGGCGTCAGAAAAAAATGTTTTTGAATCGTAATCTTGTGAAGATGGGATTCAAGTAAATAAGATGGGCAGGATTATTACCAAGTAAAAGTAAACGTGGTATAACATATATCTTTCTTGCAAACACAACAGGAGGAGGACATAAAAAAGACGAGGACAATTTTCGGACATTTACCAAGTTTTAAGTTCGCTAGTTTGTCCAACAACTACTTCTATGTATTAATTGATGAGAGCAACAGGTTAAATGAATGATGCATGGCAAGCTTGTAAACGTTTTGAATGTGTTTATTTAGATGATTAATCCAGCTGGATATTAATAGTGGAGGCGCATTCGTCAGAAATTTGGTGTGTTAGTTTTTTGGAGTTTATTTGTGCCTCAAGGGAATGCTGAAATTTAATTATTTTAATTGTGTACTTAAATCTGAAAATTCCGGGATGCCGTATATTGATCAGTCTCTGGCTGCTGGCAAAATTGATTTAACAAAGTTGCTCATTTGTGTAATTGACTGAATTGTTAACTGAAAGTTGTTTTTTACGTTAACTTGACTGTTTATCTCAGTGTCTTATTGACTTCTATTCAAACTGTCCAGTACTTATCAGTGCTCATTTTGTGTAAAATACAGTGAAAATAAAGTTTAGATCAATTTTAATCCATTGGAAATGTGCTGACGCCACCAGCGTTCAATGTTGAAGAAAGAAAAAAAATTGTAAACGGTAAGAGTAATGGGGAGTTTATCAGCGTTTTTTGATTGCAATCGTGTACCAATTCACCATTTTCATTCTTTAGATAAGAGCCAATGATAAGGGAAACATGCAAATAATCTCGCAACGCAAACTTGAAATCCTGTTGACGAAGGCTTTTATGGTCTATTATAGAGTTGTGGTAGTTGCAAAAGAATGAGAGTTTTTGATATGCAATGCAAGTGCTTCAAATGCATCGCCACCTGCATCCAATCGGTCATAATAACGGAAGACAATATAACGCCTTGTTCCATTTCTAGATATTTGGTTGGGAGAGAAATTGTATTTTTTGTTTTTTGGAACTTACAAATGGCTAAAAAATAAAGGTCATCACAGGTCTGCCACATCATCAAGACTATAATTAGTACAACTACAACAATACAATAGCAATAATCAGAACCACCGACCTTGTCCTTCATTTAAATTGCAACCATTGCAAGATTTTATTGCACCACTTTTAGTGGTACTTTTCTCAAAATCGTCATTGCGATTTAGTTTGCTAATAATTACTTTTTATATCTTAAAAGCTACACCCAAAGAGTATTAAATTGAAGTTCTCATGTACAAAAGTATTCAGGGAATGGAGCTACGCTACGGTGAAGGTGTTATTATCAGCTATGTAGCTTTATTTTAATATTTTACAATCCCATGTCCTTTTTAAGTGAACCAGCCACGACAAATTCCTGGGACAGCTCGCTGTGTAGCCTTTCTCTGTTTTTCCAATTTTGCAGTCTAAAATTCCATGTTTTGGTTACCAATGATAACTAACCACCGCCTGAGGTGAATGTGGTGGTTCACCTTCGTAAAAATGTCAAACAAAATACCTTTTCATTTGAGAGAAAATTTACACTACCACCAACCACCAGCAAATGAGCTCCTTTCTTGCATTTTTTTCACAATTTGCTCCTTTAACAACTACTATTATACTGTAGTACAGTACAATTTGTACTGCAGTAATTTTTATCATCTCTGTGATCATACTATTATTATAATCATCATCATCGTTTTGGTTGTTTGTTGTGTTGTAAATATACCAGTTTAGGAATAAGGGGAATGGTCACCACAAACAACAAATTTCTCTTTACTTGATATTCTTCCTTGCCACCACCCAGCAGAGCAAGCATTTAGGCACATTCTTTAGTCTAGTCAAAGCTAAGCTACTGTTGTTGTTGCTTTGCTGCATGTCCTAAAAATAAACCCTCATAAAAAGTCCAGTAAAACGTTATGCAATGTGACTCACTGTGTAATTTTTGCCTTTGTTCATTTTCGAATTCCTCAACAAAAGTGGCAAAAAACTATTTTTCGTCCGAAAAAATGAAACAGAAGCGTGTAAACTTTTACGAGGCAGTGGGAGTGATACGAGTTTTATTATATACTCCGTCCGTGTTAGACTACTGTGGTTTTTAGGAGGAGAAAAGAGAAAGGGAAAT
>JAANSP010002277.1:0-13151 GCA_036850745.1 Homidia socia | reverse complement strand
TGTATAGTTAGGGCAAGTTTGTAGCAAAACTACTTCCATCCATTATATTTGATGACAGGAGCAGTCATGAAACTGACAGTCCTACGACGTTGAACACAGTTAAAGAGGAAATATCCCGGAAACAAACAAGCAGGGAAAGAACACTTGCGGCTACAAGCGACCATACATTTGGAAGGCTAGGTCTGCCTGTTCCATTACATCCATCACCGGTGCAGGTGTACATACAGGATCTGTACTCTCTTTGATCGCCGGGTCGTCTTATGTATTCACAGTAATTGCCTAAATCCCTCGAGGAACAAAACCTCCTTGTACCCAAACTTCCTGTCAGGTCAATAAATATCGGTCCAAAATACAATAATAATTTTTATTTCATCATGTAACTTTTTCCCAAAAAAATGTTTTGAAGTTTTGGCAAAAGCAAAAAGAAAAGAAAAAAAAGCTGCTTATTGGAAAATATAGTTAAAATATAATATAAATGCAACAAAAGGAAAATTACTGAACACATGTACATATATATAGAGCTTCAAAGATAGTAGTTTGGAAAAAACCACACCTGCATAAAGGCCAACAGTTTTGATACAATAATGCGCATCAAAAGTATCACGACACGAAGTCAAAGGTGCAGAAAAAAGGGCAGAAGAGCACCCAAAATCTTGACCCTCAGTTTCATCACAGACAAAGCAAAATAGCTCCCCAGTTGTTACTGGAAAAAAGGATGATTGTAAGTAAACATTTGACTTTGGAATATAATGATGATTCTTTTAGGATCCCATCATCAAATGAACTTTTTGGATAAAAAGTTTGACATTCAAAGTTTTAATTTTTGACAAATTCCTTCCAATTTCGTTCCGCGGTTGGAGTAAACGAACAGGGGCAACTTTTTTATTGCACCAATCGACTGGAAATTGTCTGAAACGTCCACATCCAAATAGGTTCGGTTAGGTTGATAATAGATAGGGTTTATCAACCTAACCGAACTAATTTTGATGTTAAAATACACAGCTATAAGTTCAAAATTATGAAAATCTCGTAATTTAAGTGTCGTAGAGAAAAAGTTTATTGGGCAAGAAACGTTCATAATATAATTCTGAGTCGATTGATACCATGAAATATTAATTAATGAACAAAAAAATATTGATTTTTTTTTTGAAATTTATACCCTCATAACTTTTTTTCTTGGACACCTAGCAAACTGATATTTTGGATGTGGACGTTTCACAAAATGTCCAGTCGATTGATGCAATAAAAAAGTTGCCCCTGTTCGTTTACTCCAACCCGTTCCGCTGTCAATGAATGCCAATTAGTAACTTAATGAATTGACATTGCTTTCCTTTTAACAAATAAACTGGATAAACATTTTCTACACTCTTCAAAAATGTACATACTTGGGTAAAGCTCCAATGAACTACGTTATACAATGCAATGCTTGAGATTTTGTAAACAAAAATGAAAAAGAGGATGCATATCTGCTCTGTGAATCTAGAGAGAAAGTTGAATACGCGTTGTTTGGAATGGTGTGAATGTATAAAAAGTACAAAATTTATGCATGAGATAAAAGGTTTTCAAATGAAGACTGACACGCTGAAAATGATAGATTATGGAGCAAGTGGAAGAAATTATATGCGTAGATACTTTACAAACGAGTTAGATTACGTCAAAAGTGAAGGAGTACTTTCCAAGTTGGTAATTATCCTTCCCCCAAAGCCATAACCACAGCAAAGCGAATAAGCAAAAAGCATTAACAAACTCAAAAAAATCATAGATTGTACCTCCAGTGATACCAACAGCTTTCACACAAAACTTTCCCTCGTGAATGTGGGAGCATGCGGATAAGCAAAAAGCATTAACAAACTCAAAAAAATCATAGATTGTACCTCCAGTGATACCAACAGCTTTCACACAAAACTTTCCCTCGTGAATGTGGGAGCAGTCATTGTATTTTATGATGGCTTCATCATCATCACTCATCATCTCCGGGCAGTAAGTTTCATTCAGGCTTGAACACTCAAAACATGAAATACATTTGCAAACTAAACAAAAATAAATAAATAAACAACAAAACGGTAAATAATGCGCAGCAAACTGAATAAAATAAATGGGGAAATGAATGCGAGTAAACGAATAATGAACAAAATGTCAAAGGATGAACAAAAAACATCAACGACATGTTCGCTTTTAGTATATAAATACACTCATGCATGACTTTTTTTGCTTAAAGTAAAAATTCTAGTGCACTAGTGGTTCCTCTTTCCATTGTCAAAATTGAATGGAAAAGGTTTTACTGCTTCCTATTGCTTGCATTTTTATGCTAACCTAGTAAAAGTGTCGTCAACAAATTCGCTTCAAGGCACTTTTCCTCTTGAGCGAAATTGGGGAAAAGAAAGAATTTCTGGCAGTAAAACGGGCACAAGAGACTGTGATAATAAAATAAAATTATTCTTCCTTCAAATTCATATCAGAGTACTCAACCATAAAACCATAAATGACATTTTCATGCATTCAACCTCATGAAAGAAAATGTAAGATTTCATGCATTTGAGGAATTTTTTCAACAAAATGAACCCTTTTTATGCTATCATTACTACATTGAAAAATTCTCAGAGAACAAAAATGTCGTTACTTAAAAAATGGAGAAGCATGAATAATGCAAAAGCTATGTATTAAATAATTTTACTGTAAATTATTTTGATTAGTTAAAGGTATGTTCTCAAGTATGTTCCCATTTTACCACTTTTAAACTTGAAGTTTTGGGCTTTGGCATAATAGGAAGAATGCATCATCCGCACTCCCATGTCATTTTAGAGCTCAGGTAAAAATGACGTGTGCACAGTTGAATTGAAGTGTATGGCTAATTTGTGTTTCTTTATGTATGTCAAGTGAAAGCATGCAGTATCTCGGTTTCGATGGGTTAGGGCTAGACTCTTCTTTTTTTTTCATCGCTACCCACGCCGTTACACCAATTTAGCAATATATAGACTTGTTTCATCAAGTGCTTTCTAATGTGGATGTCACTGCATTCATTATTATGGAAGTTGAAGCAGCAACATTATCCTTTCAGCTGTCACAGTTTCAAGGTTCCCCAACAGCTTCCCTTGAAACGGATACGAGAAGGCGACTCGTCCAAAAACACAAGAGTACTATGTTATGCAAGTAAATATATAGCCACCACATATATAATCTCCGTTTTTCTACCATTTTAGACCATGAATCAACTAGCTACTACTACATGTGGTGCGTGCCGTTTTCGGTGAAGACAATGATCCACATTTTCCCTTTAATAGATAATCTATTGTAGTGCATTTTGCGTGGCTATACGACTCGCGAGATTGGCAAAACGTCAACTCAGCAAATTCAAGAGAATATCCTTCCATCATCACCAGGGTATGCACATATTACTTTCCTATTATTAGCCTGAAGAGCACTTGAAATGGCTACGCTATTATGTGATTGCCTAAACACATGCTACACACAATATTACAATGATGCATCGTTGAAAGTCAAATGGCAAGATACACTTTGTAGTTATTAATGCTACGTCCTCGTACATTTTGTCTCCTAAAAATGTTTATAGAAAATTTCTTTTTTTTCGTGTTAATTAAATAGAAATACTCAAAAATTATTGTTACCTGAAAACATGTAGAACAAAAGTGACAGGAAAAGCAGCAGTCGAGCAGTGCATCTGGGACCGGATGCTGCAATCGCTGAACGCTGATTCACAAGTTGAGAAAACATTTTTGAAAAAAGGAATTCTCCAGTGGAAAACCACCGAGAACGGTACAGCCTCTACAAAAAAATTTTACGAATCCGTCCCCACTTTTTCTTCCTTTTTTTGGAGCAGCAGTCCTTGGTGGTGGTGGATGGTATTTATATCCTCAAAAAACACGGCAATAAATGAACCAAGCGATCGTGCATGACGAACAAAGCAGACTCCACATTATGTACTGCACCCAGAACCAAAGCTCCTCCAAAATGTCCTCCTGTCGTTGAGAAAATGTATTGCTGCTGTAAGCAAGCATAAAAGTGGCAAATTTTACGTTTCATTTATTTAAAGGCGTTTTCAATCAAAATAATGATAATAATAGTAATATCAAGCTTGCTTTGCAGGTTATTATTAATGGTTGAGAAGAATACTTGAAGAGAACACTCTTCTTGTTATTATTTCTATTGAAAACTGCACGCTCACAAGATTGTGTTTTGAAGAATAATGGCGAAAAATATATGGCTCTTTAAGAAGCTTGCACACACAGAAAAATAAACTTGTTCAAAGAGACATTTTCATTTGATGTCAAAAGGAAGAAGAAAAAAACCTTTTTTTCTCTCTTCTTTTAGAAAATAGATTGGAGGAAAGGATGAAGCTTAAGGAGACACAAGATTTACATGAAAACACACTCGAAGAAAAGATTGGAAAGTTGTAGTAATAGCTTCAGTGGGTGCTGTGCTGCTGCTGCTATTATGCTTTTGCCTTTCCCGACTACTATGCATGCATGTGCGAGAAGAAAATTCTTCTTCTTTTTTTGAAAATGCAGACGTTGGCAAAAAAATCCTTTCTTTTTCTGTCTTTCTTATCCGCGGAGGATTTTGCTATTCTTGTTAGTTAGGCTGTCGCTTCTTCTTGAAGAATTGGCAGAGGGAAGAAGAAGATGAATGCCCAAGAAGGGATGTGACGAGCAACAGCACAAGAAGAAAATGAGAAAAAAGTGCCTGGCGTTTTCTAACCCTGACTTTCACGACAGACTAAAAGAAAGAATGACAGAGAGTGAAATTCCTTTCCTTCGGTAAATCTCCACACATTCTTCTTTCTCCTCACTACTAATGCAGCACCAGCGGGATAATAGCTATTCAATGGGAACGAGTTACAAAAATGGGGAAAAAAGTGCGAGAAGAAGCAGTGACTGTCATCCACTTCCAGAACGGAATGAGTGAAACAGAACAAAGTGAGCACAAAGATATAACTTTTTGAAGCTGTCCGTATGAAGGTACGAGTGTAACCCCAGAAGAGTAAAAAAAATATGACTTGAGAGAATATGTGCGACGTAATGCTGGGCTGATGGTGTGTGTGTACATAGTATGTAATATGCATACGTTGCGATTCTATAATATACTATTTACCTATATACTCTTTTCAGTTTCCATTAGACATTTGAAACACATACACATAACATCATGTCTATAATAATTCATTCATGGAGTTGCTATTACTTTTTGTCCCCAAAAAGAGGAGGACTTTCGATGATGATGATGATGATTGTTATGAGTTTGGACAGGATTAGAAATAAGATTCCATGGAATGATATTGGATTGGAGCGTTATTAAATGCACCATTGTTCGAGGTTTATGCTTTTATTCGCCATTTTGCCTGCCGCACAGCTGGAAATAATTACCAATATACAATTTCCTTGGTGGATCATGACATGACGTCTTTCAAACTGGCACATGAAAAGAGTAAAAAGGTGACCCTATAACATACATATACATATAGAGTGTTCCTCTTCCTATTATTATTATTAAATGGCAAGATGTGAGCTAGCCTGTTCGTGTGCGCGCTCTAAAGATTATCTTGGACCACCTTTTACAAGTGGGACTTTACGCTTCACCAGTTTAATTCAACACAATTTTTTTTGCTCCTCACAACACAGCACACAAATGATGAAAGGATTCTCTATAAAAGAAGATTCAATTCCAGTCTCACACTAGTGCACACACTTCACAGATGGTTACTCTAGGAAAAAAGCTTGGAACGGTACTACAAAGCAACGTTTTATTGGAAATTGCTATTGATGAAAAAAAAAATTGGAAAAGGGAATCAAAAATGGAAATGGTGATGACAACTATATAGTGGTCTGGAAGAACGGAGAATTGGTTTACCACCACATCAAAAAGTTTTCCATTTTATATACATGGTACGTGTGTGTGGTCTTTATTACGGAGGAGACTAAAAAACTGTCCTCACCCTCCCTCCTTTCAGTCAGGTAGATATCAAATGACTGAGCAGCTGAATGAACTCTGCAATCGCTTGTCATCAATGCTGGAATTTCCAGAGATGTGCTTTCACTTTATTCCTCCTCTCGTTCATCCGCTATCTATCGCTCTGGAAAAGATGAGCTGGAGCAGAAGTAACGGGATGAAATGATGCTGTGTGTGCTCTCTGAAACAAACTGGTATCACGACGACCGGCCGTTATATTAACTTTCAACTTGGTCGGCTCTGTATTTATATCCACACAACACCACTACCACCAAACTAGATCAACTATAGGCCACACGGACTGTTCAAGTTGACAAAAGCACACAAACTTACTTTTATGAACTGATAGTCACAAAAAGCAAGTTGTGAGGATATAATAAGCTACAGAGAGAGGTTTAGATGAATAATAGAAACGAATAACCGACAACAAAAAGAACAAGACAGAGAGAAAGAATGACGCTTTTAATTTAAAAGAACCAACGTAGGACTTGTACTGTTCAAGTTGACAAAAGCACACAAACTTACTTTTATGAACTGATAGTCACAAAAAGCAAGTTGTGAGGATATAAGCTACAGAGAGAGGTTTAGATGAATAATAGAAACGAATAACCGACAACAAAAAGAACAAGACAGAGAGAAAGAATGACGCTTTTAATTTAACAGAACCAACAACGTAGGACTTGCATCAAACAAATGAGATTTGCAAAATTGATACCTTTATTAGTTCCAGCTCAGTTGAAAAAGCACTGAAATGTGTATTCGTTATATTTTTTATTCCTGATTTTTTATTCCTGGTGTGGCTGTCTATGAATGAATAATAATATTATTATTAAAAATGTATTTGGAACTTGCTCATTGTCAGAGAGCATTTTTTATCAGTTATTTATTACTCCTGGTGTGGCTGTCTATGAATGAATAATAATATTATTATTAAAAATGTATTTGGAACTTGCTCATTGTCAGAGAGCATTTTTTATCAGTCTTGTCATTGAAACTGGTGGCGGACTGTTTATATATGTATACAGATGTATTGTTGGGATAAGATGATCTTTGATTTAAGAAAGAACAATAGAGTTTTCTTACTTGTGTTAAGTAAGAAAGGGATGGCAAACTTGACGTTAAAAATACATGAAAGGATTGGGATTCCAATCTGTATATATTTATGCATGGTACGCCTAATCCGGCAATGTACATTGTCGTGACTCGTGATAAATACTGGATACATGAATGCATGCTGAATTGTAGTTAAGCACTTGTGTGTTTTTTTTCACAGGTAAAAAAATGTAGAGCTCTAGCTAGCACCTGCAGAATGACTAATGCCATAGCAGATGTAAACTACACAATAGACGAGAACTAGGCAGCCAAAAGCAGCAAACAGTATAATATACGTAATATGATTCATTAGCTTGGTTTTGGATTCCACTGGGCTGTGGGCAGGGTTTGCACTTGTGCTTGTATGAAATGAAAGGACCGATGCGATGTAAATACCTGCTTATTTTCCTGTGCATTAATCCCATGTAAAATACAGGTGTGCAGTACAATGTTTTGTGTATTTGCTGTTGTCATTCGTGTGTAAAGTTTCCGTTTGTTGCTGGTTTTAGAAGGGCATCTGTATGTTTTTATCTATGATTTTTAGTCGTTGTCTGCATTTTCATTACGTTCGCTGTTGGGGGCGCAGCACAGGTACTACTACTATGATGATGATGACTCATTGTTCCTCTGCAAAGGAAACATTCTTTGTTGTGCTAGCACATGAAGAAAAGATGCACTTCCTTCACATTCTTCATTTTTAATAATTTCCTTCTCAACAAAAAAACAAAAGGTTATTTTATTCTTTATCTAGTTCTTTGCTTTAATACACAATGTAGTAAGGTATTATTAATTTATGACTATATATTTCCGTGAATCTCCATCATGTCCACATTGCCCACTCTTTTTTAAAAAGGACCTCATCAAACCTGAACATATCGTATACTTCCAGGTTGGAACATATTTTTGCTTGTGATACAATTTAGCACAAAACTTCCGAAAACTTTACCCTACAAAAAATAGAATATATTTTTTGATACAATAACATCACATACCTCTATTTTCTATATACACTGCACTGACTGAATACCAGACATTGACATGACATACAATTGGTACACATTTACACGCATGCATAAGCTGGACAATTATTATAAAAACACAACAGTTTACATTCATCATGAGCAGTAAAACAATTATTTCATTAATCAATTATTATTATTGTTTGTTTCAAAAAGCAATAAATAAACAATACACTTAAGTTGTTACCAGTAAGCAAACTCATTGCAGTCTAGTCTACTTATAAAAACGAATTATTCTGGTGTTTACTTTTGATTGTTTTTTAACATTACGTTTGGATCGATTTAAAATTCCTGCAACAAGAGCCTGGTCCTAAATACAGCTTTCAAACTCCATTGTCCTAATAAAAGAACCACTTAGAGCTTGCTTAATGGTACACTATTCTTTTTTTCATTTGTTTTTATAAAAGCAGACAGTTATATAGCCTGACTGTAACAACAAACAGCATGTCTTTCACCATTTTTATGTAAAAAAGAAGTATAAACTTACATCCGCTTCTCACTTTTGCATTAATCACAACCTCAGTAAAAACGATAAAAGTAGTAAAATAACGATAAAAATAAATTCTGGTCTGAGAGACAACATTTGAACAGTTGTACTCACGTCTGCTGAAAAGAAATACATAATTTAAAAATGCAAAATTGGTACAATCACTTTGACTGTCGTACTGGACAAAATATACATATATATATATATCAGTTATTATTAAAAATGTAATGGCATTAATGAAGTCTTCTACTAGCAGTCTGATTCTCTGCTCTAGTATTCTGTTGCTGACCTATCGGCATTTGCGAACTGGAAGTGGAAGTTGTAGGCGAAGGAACTTGATAGGACGGGAGATCATTTTTGGAAGTGGTTGGAAAAGTGATACTTCCAATATCTGGTTCCGTCGAAGAAGACGACGACGACGATGGTGATGAGGATGACGATGGTAAGATTGCGTCGTCATGATGGGGATATGTTAACGTTGTAGAGCTGGGATTCCAAGAACTGTCATCTGCCGTTATTGTAGGTTGGAGATCAGCACCCAAGTCAGCACCAGGATTTATTCTGTCACTGATAAACATGGATCTGACATGACAGACGCAGCAAGATGGCAGTCGGAATGTGTCTGGCATCGCCTTGCCCTCTGGAGTGAAAGCAAGAAGCTTTTTATAAATAAATTTTTGCTTGCAACTGCTACTGTAGCCTGGAAGATGGCCTTCGGTGAACATGCATGCATCATTTTCTCTCCTGAAAAAGTAAGAAATCTTGCTTATATTTTTGAACTACTTGAAGATTTTAGCCAATTTTTAGCCATATTTTACTGTTTTTTTTCTTACGTGCACGTTTCAACGCGAATTCCTTGCAGATACTCATCATGATTGACTATGTACATGAATTTCCCCTTTCGATTTTGTGCGGCTTTAGGATAAATGGTGTGTTCCCTTACTGAGCACAATGGACTCTCATCAAAATCATGACGTAATTTGAATTCAACATCAGTGACCTTAACGCATGAATAATAAATAGTTTTATTACCAATAAATGACATACATACCGGAATGACGAAAACATTTTAATCAACTTACAACGGAATTATTATCAAGGGTTTCTCCAAAAATGCCTTTGAAAATGTCTGGACTCAGTGTCTTGTTGAGAACTTGCGTCAAAAAGGTTCTATAAAACGAATAATTTTTTTTTTAAATAATGAACAAATGTCAAAATTTTGTTATTGTCGACTTTTTCCGTTTCGAGTACAAACCTTGGGTAGGTATCAATGTTTTCACAATATCCATCTCTGCTAGCACACGTTGGTGTGCCTTTAATGGTCAACAAAGAGATAATCTTGGCATCCGCAGATTGGTCACTTGAAATACTGCTTTTCCTTCCTTCAAAAGATTGAGATTTGCGTCTCAGCTCATGTAGCCTAGCCCATCCATCCAAAACTCGAGCTTGAAAAGGATTAAATGTACCCATTTCCTCAGTGTGGCCAGTTATGGCAGGTCTCATGGTGCCCCTAGTGTTAGTGGCTGCTGGAGACGTTCCTGGAAATACTATAGGAGCATTACTCTCGAAATGAAAAGACGTTGTCGCATCATTCATATCACGTCCACGCTTTCTCCCTCCTCGTCCACTTCCAATCTCAGCCCTAGAGCCGAGTTGAATATCATCCACAACTGTTGAAGATTCATCGTTGGAAATTTGCATTTCTTGTGTGCTTGTTGGTCTTTCCGTTACTAAAAGGGAAGGATCTGTAGCTGGGGCTGTTCTGGATAGACCCGTTGTTCCAGTTTCTTGCTCACTCAGGACCCCAGGCAGCTTGGAAGAAGCGGTGGCGGCAGAATTCATTCTGTTTAGTTCATTCGTTATAGAAATGGGCGACGGTGCTCTTCTTCGATGTAGTCCATCGTCAGAAATGCCTTCAGCAGCTGAAGCATATCTCTCTGCGTTATTATTATTATTAATATTATCTTCGTCAGGCAGCTCTGCTGGGCTCTGAGAGGGTATCCCATTATATCTATTTCTACTTTGCGATTTCTCTCCATCCACTCGTCTCGGTGTCTGAGCGTAAATGTTGGGATTTCTGTAATAATTTGTGTACGAGTTGGAGGATGCACCCACAGGCATACTTCTGTAGGTCAAGCCCGAGTTTCCTCTTCTATTTTGCGGAAAAAGTTGCTGCTGACCTGACGAAGATGTCGAAGGCTTGTCTAGTTGCACCAGTGATGAAAATATCCACTCACTTGTGGACACTTGTCTACTCTGTAGATGATGTCTATTGCCCCCGCTGGAATGATTCTCAAGGGACACATTGTGGGAACTACTTGCAGATGGGCTAGATTTATTTCTTAAATTAGCATTACTTATATTACTACTATTTATACTCCTATTGATAAATTGACTTGAAACTGGTGAAATGTGAGATCCACGTTCGACTGAGGCACAGCTTGCTAAAGAGTTTAAGAGTAGGTACGTACAGAAGAATACTGCTGTCTGCAAAGAAGATAAAGAAGAAAAAAAACATCAAAAAAAGGGATTACAAATTGTGTATTTATTCAAAATATACCAAAATGTGCTTAGGTGTAACGAACTTGAACATGCATTTTTCATCAACTGCCTCACATTAATCAAGCGTTCTTACTCTGAAAACTGTCATCATCATGCTGCTTAAAAATGATAATTTATTCAAAAAAAGATAACAAGGATGNTGCTTAAAAATGATAATTTATTCAAAAAAGATAACAAGGATGAAAACGCATCTAAAAGTTTTCAACTTTTCAACAGCCCCAAATGAAGCATTTTTATTTGTTATATACCTATACATTATACATATAAGAAATAATGACGACGTGATTTAGTATACACGGTACTGGTTGAAAATATAAAAAAGCAAAACAAAGAGTTATCATCAGCTTTCAACGAAAAGTAGTTTACGTTTCTAAATTATGCATGCATTATTGTCGAAGATAACACTATAGATTATTAATCCATTGTGAAATAAAAAATACAAAACACGAAACAGTACAGCATCTAAAATATTGACAAAGGCATAATCCCACTTTTAATGATCCAGTCATTTACGCATTTACAAAAAAAACTTTAAAAAAACGTCAAAAATACATTAACTAACGAACCTTGTGCAATAATCATTATATACGGTTTTATTAATTTTTATTTGTAGTTAGATGATGTGGTAAACTTTTTGGTAAAGGAGAACAAAACTATGAAAGTAAGTAAGCTTGAAACTGCATTTGCTTGAAAGTTTTACTTTCATCACAAAACAAAGTTCAAACGCAAAAATGGGAGCATTCCCACAACAAACACCCTTTGAGCTGGTACTTTGATTGAAATTGAAACTTTCTGGGAATCGGTAGGTATATTTTGTGTATGCAATGCAGTCATTAAATTTCAGTTTGCCAGCCTTATTCCGTTGTTCTTTGTCTTTTAGCAACAGAATAATATTTTCGAGCTACAATTTCCATTGTTTTTTTCCTTTCACTTGTTTTTAACGTTTGCAGAATAGCATGGTGTTTTTACCATTTGCCTGTCTAAACTATGAATTAAGATATTTTAACAAAAAATGCAAACTGGTCTGCAGTATGTTTGCGAATGATTCATGATGATGACTCGTCGTGATACACTTTAAAAAATTGCCTTTGCCTTGTATGTTTGTTTTAGCAAATGCTTGCACGTTATCTATTAAGCAACTTGCTGTCAACATTAACATTTTTCTATTAACAGATGCACACTGCGCATTTTTTCTGGACTTGCTCCCATAAGTTTTCTCTTGTTATTTTTTGCTTTATACTTGTAGATAGCTATCAGGATCAGGCCTAAACACAAGGCCATTATAGTGTACAGCCATTTCACTGGTGTTTTTTTTGCTTTCACAGAGCTTTTTTTCACTACTAGTGCCTTGGTGCATCTATCTGCATCATGAATCAGGGTGAAAGAAAACTAACCAAGATTAATAGTTGAACAAAACAAAAGTGACTTACAAAAATCATCCTCGAGAGAATGGACTGATGATTGATTGCATTCCGTTGAGTTTTGCCATCGCCACCATGCAGGCTTTGGAACGGTGGTGCTGGTGGCAGCTTTGTTGCTGCTGATGCTTCTTTTCCTCCAGTCGTTTTTCCTCTACTATCTTCATGCTTCCGCCGTCGCCGCTGCTGCTCTTCATTCATCTTTGCCTATACTGCGTTAACTGATGACGATGCTGCTACTGGTTGCAGCTCTAGTACTTGCACAACAACAGTCAAAGTCTTACTGCACAACTTTTTCCCAATTTTACTACTAAAATACCACTTCCTTCCAGTTTGATATCAAGACAAATGAGCAGAGTAGTGAGATGATTTTGATGGTGGTGCTTGGCTTGGTGCTGCGTCTCTCACTTGGCTCCGACTCTGGTGATGTTGGTGTAAATAAAATTTTCTCTTTGTTGATGAAACCAGACATGTAGCATTATAGTATCGTACTGATTCCTTCGAGCAAGACAACGACCCACACCACCAAAGATGATGACGATGCGCTGTTGATGATATAGACTCAAATATGTTGTTGGAACTCTGCTTTGTTCACTTTAGAGCATATCT
>JAANSP010002276.1:0-13156 GCA_036850745.1 Homidia socia | reverse complement strand
TAGAATGTAAATGAAACGTAACAATTTTACATTTATGAGTTTCAGTAAAACTGACAACAAAGAAATACGCGGTAAACTGAAGGAATATAAAATAAAAAGAAGTTTGCATCATTGTAAACATTTTTATTTTCTTGTAATATCGAGAAGCCTTAAAAACCACACAAGCTTTAGATTATAAACAGACGTTGAGATTGCTGAAACCATCGTACTAATAAGGATTCATCAAACACTAGAGCAAAATATTTTTAGTTAGTTACTAATTTCCAAAAAATGTTTTTAATTGTTATGAAAGTAAATTTACACAGTAAAGTTTAAAAAATATCATTCTGCAAAAAAGTCCAAAAACATCCTTTGACAAAAAGAATAATACCTAGGTAGTTTCAAATCCAGAAATGTTGAAATCACTGTAAGAGTGATGGCATTTTAATTTTATTTGCTGGTCATAGCATAAATACACAACCCATGTCGATTCAACCTTCAAAGCAATAATTGATGCATTACATGCTTCCATATTCCAAAATGCATGTACCGCAAGTAATCAGCTCAGAAAAATCGAAACGTAATGGAATTTACTGTTTACCTATACAACTGTTGCCAGTTTTACTATTTGATGATTTTTTGAAAGAGATGTGATGGAATGCAGAAAAGTAAATAAGCAAAGAGGAAAAACTAATCGATTCAGCAGCTCCTACTGGCATTTACATACCGCCTAATATTTCATAGATTTTTATGCATTATCCAATTCTCAAGAATTATAAACCCAACAGAGATAAGAAGTTTTTAGGTATCCGTGTTGTATTTATGTTTACCATACAGCAGCGTTAGAAAACGCCACAGTCGTAGCTGTTTTCATTCCTACCTAGGTGGTGCACAACACACACTACTACACTACGACAACATTGTTAAGCTACAAGTTATGACCGTACCTGTTTCTAATCATAGGGTCAACCAACATTAATCTTAGGATGGATATATGTGCATTGTTTATACCGTCATCATCATGCATACCGGTTATTTATTATTTCTTTTGTGCAATAAGCAAAAAAATGAGTGAAGCGAGGAGAAAGAGCAGATAGGTAGATTAGTTAAAAAAAGTTGGTAGTAGTGGATGGCATGCACGTAGAAATTCCGTTATTATTATTATTAAAAACTATTATCTACTACAGGAGAGTAGAAAAACGTCAACAATTGCATGCTAAAAAAGATCTTTGTGAAAACGATGGCCGCTAAGGACTACTAGCTCTATAGAAAAAAATAAAGGTGCTCCAACAAACTAGTCGACAGCGCTTTTCCACAGAATTTTCAACATTTGTAAAAAAATATGTACTCATCCTCTCAGAAACTTCTTAAATTGGAGAAAGTAAAATGATATGAAAGGACAACAAATGCATATTTTTTTACAAAAATCTTAGAAGCGTAGAATGGCCGAAAGATTTTTTTGCTGCTAGCACACAGCTTCTTTTAAGCTTTTATATATCCTCATAAAATATTAGGGGCTATGTAATCTAGCTCATTTCAATTACCAGGTTTTTAGCTTTTTATTAATCATCGAGTCGATACATTTAAAAGGCTGTGCATTTGCTTAATTCCTTTTATGTAGGTTAAATTATTCGTTTTTATATTGTGTGTTTTAACAGCATCAGAACATTAGACTGATGAAGATTTGTTTTTCTCTCTCAAAGTACAGTTTCTACCATTTACCATCTCAAGTGCAGGTAAAATGAAATTGGTTTTGAAGTTTACATTGATTGTTGTTGGCAATCTGATGATCCCTTTAGGCAAATTTGTCTTCTCGATTAAACATTTTCCTCCAGAGAAGGAAGAGCTAGTGTGAGTTTGAGCAAATGAGCAAAAGAAGTGGCAAGAAGCAGCATGTATCTTTTTACAAGAAAACAGCTATAAGCTCATCTGTCTATCTCTCTAAAGCAAAAGCACAGCGGCAGACAGTGGCGCTCAATTAGTCAGGCAGTCATCATAAAATAATGGAATGTGTAAAAGAAGTTGATCATTCATGATGATGATGATGATAATCATGATGATGATGACGACGATGATGATTGAGAATGGTGTTTGTGTGGTGGCAGTGACGATGAACAAGAAATTGCCAAGCAGAACTCATGTTGTGGTGGTGGTGGTGGCATGTACTTTGTATTTAAGAATCGTTTATTATTATTATGCTCACAGAATAATTCTGCTGATAAAAAACGCAAGATCTCTATCTCATCATCATCGCATCACCATCAGAAGAAAATGACCTGAGTAGTGAATAAAAAGAAGATGCAAGCAAGCAAGTGAAAACTGCTTTCAGATTAACAAGTGAAGCAAAAAAAGAGCAACGCGTAAAAGATTCTGCTGATTAACTCCATATTACTTTATAAACTCTTCATCATCGCATCACCATCAGAAGAAAATGACCTGAGTAGTGAATAAAAAGAAGATGCAAGCAAGCAAGTGAAAACTGCTTTTAGATTAACAAGTGAAGCAAAAAAAAGAGCAACGCTTAAAAGATTCTGCTGATTAACTCCATATTACTTTATAAACTCTGGCTTCGTGGAACATAATTGAAAGCATTGATTTTGAATTCCTCTTCGTTTTCAAGCTTCATTATACACAATGCAAAGTGTACATTGGTATAGTTATGTGTGTAGTAAGTACCATACATATAAGCACATATATATTTTTTTATGCTGCACATTCAGCACAAAACATTGATTACCACTATAAATATATCATTAAATTCTTAAACTAATAGATTAACAAGTGAAGCAAAAAAAGAGCAACGCGTAAAAGATTCTGCTGATTAACTCCATATTACTTTATAAACTCTGGCTTCGTGGAACATAATTGAAAGCATTGATTTTGAATTCCTCTGCGTTTTCAAGCTTCATTATACACAATGCAAAGTGTACATGGGTATAGTTATGCATGTAGTAAGTACATATAAGCACATATATATTTTTATGCTGCACATTCAGCACAAAACATTGATTACCACTATAAATATATCATTAAATTCTTAAACTAAAAACGAACAACGGGAAGATTGAAGCGAATACATTTTTCATCTTTCTCCTGTATTCCTTCCTTCTGATCGTACCACGAAATCTTTTTGAAGAAAAAAATAATTCTATCATCCTCCTGAGGAATGCAAATTGGATCTCTCACGGTTATAATAATACATATAGACGCATGAATAAGTAAATGTGCTGTTGCATGCATATATAGGGATATTTTATTGTTGTTGTGCTGTTCTTTTTTCCGAGCAGGCTATTCTTGATGAGAGAAACTGTGACGTTGTGTACGACGTGTATATGTGGTGTGAGCGAGTGTGTGGTGTGATCTCTACGTGAGTCGCCACTAGTCGTCAACACATCACATTAATCAATCGGGAGGGTGAAACAGTTTTGATTATGACTTCTTTTAGATCATCATCATTTCATAAGTCTAAAAGGATTCAGAGTGTTTTACATTCAGCGGATTCCGCTTATTGCCACCCAGCCAATCAAATTATGTCTAGTTTATCGATGAGATCAGTATATAATTTTGTCTTGAGCTATTGTAATTTTGCATGAATCATGATTTTTTTCAAAGAAAAGTTGACCTGCAGCAGGAAACAAAAAATTGCTTTGGAATGTGCTGGTTGGCAAGTATTTAAAAATGTTTTAAAATTATAGTTTAATCACTGCCGCCGCACTACAGAAACTCACAGACATGCTCACAATTCTTCACATGGGTATAAATAAAGTATTCATCAAATGTAAAGCTTCATCTGCATGTCGTATTTGTTTAAGCCTTAAGAAGAAAAAAACATGTGTAATCCATCGGCATCCAGAAGCGGAGTAGCATTTTACCTATTATCATGGTTTATTGTGCTCGTCAAGTACAAAAACTATTATCATCATCAACATCATCATCGTCATGCCCAAACTAAAGCTTTTTAAAAAACCTCTTGAAAAGGCAAAATGAAGAGTTTGTCTTGCGTTTGAAACACAAAAGAAAATATGAACTGTTCTTGGTTGGATTACTTTTTGTTGTTGTTGCTGCTGCTGCTCTTTTCTTTTTTCCGATGCGACACGGTGAGGTGAATAGAAGAAGAGACCGAGAGAAGAGAAAGAGAGGTTTCTTTGCTCACGGGTTCACTTTTGTAAGTTGTTGTTTGTGCATATGAGATGGGTGCTGTTGAAGAAGGTAAAGAAAAAAAATACAATGCATTTTAATAAATGTACTAGGAGACGGACTCCGTAGTCTAAGAAGAGTACCCACATGTATCCAAAATATAAAAGTGTAGCCGGTCTGCCACTGTTGCTGCTCATTTACAGTTTGCTCTACTCGGGCAGCAAATTACATGATTAAAAGTTAGAACCAGTACTTAAAGTAGCATCTCTCACCTCACAAAATATTCCTACGTACCTCTTTTGCTCAATACAAAAAGTAGCATCCATCATCATCATCATGATCAACTGAGCTGTGAAAAGTGGGACCCTTCTGCTGCTAAATGTTTATCCTGACTTATGTGGAGGAAGGTACTTCATTTTCACTTTTAAGAATTGGAGCAGCAACAAGCCAAGCTGTTCACGATCAAAATTATGTATGCTGGAGCCCTGCGATTAAATTTTATATGTTCTTTCCAACCTAGAAGGATAGATCCCTTCCCTCATCTCTCTATGCTGCTGTCACAAAACAAAATTAAAAAAAAATGAACATGCGTTGCTTTTGATGATGAGTACATAACTTTTCATATAGCTGGTCCCACATTATATTTTGTTTATACCCGAGCCTAACATTATATAAGATACAGAGGGAGAAGACGTTATCATCCTTTTCTTGTCGCTTTTATATGTGAACCCTCTTTACAGTTTCATTGTTCCAGTCCAGCAGATTTTCTTGGAGCGTATAAAGTAAGCAGGCATACTCTGTCCTTTTTCTAGCTTTAGACATCCACAAAGTGTCCCTTATCAACATCACTCTAAGGTCTACTCTACTCCACCTTTACCTTCTGTCTCTCTCTCACTCTCTTCTTCTGCTTGTTCGTGAATATCCATAATATATTATTATTCTCTTCTCTGGACGATGTCTGTTGCGCTTATTTTCTTCCAAGATGTTGTGCCACTGCTGTGTACATGCATGCTTTCTTTTCTTTGGACTTCATTTCTTGCATTGAAACTTGAGTACCGTGAACAACCTCGATCTCCGCCTTGTTGCATTGAACGTGTTGAGTTTCATGCTTGTTTGTAACTAGCTCTTCTATAAATGATGCATACAAAATCTTCTTGGAGAAGAAGAAGAAAAAATGACGAAGACGAAGTGGAAGATGAGTTTGAAGGGGGATCGTGAAAATAATGATGCATGAGCAATGCTTTTTTTGCTTCTGATGTTCTAAAGGGTCCATCATCTTTTCTTTTCATTTTCTAAGGGAAAAATAGACCCCTGCTACGATTATCATTTGTTAGGCAAGTAGAACGACATAGAAAGAACATTAAACTTGCCCTTTTGCTCCTATTTCTTAGTATTTTTTTCTCGTATTGGTTTCTTCAGAGTTGATTTTTTACGATAAAAACTTTGAATAACAAAACAGAATAAAATGAAAATAAGCAATAATAAGGGCTTTCAACAGGAGCAGCAGCTTGCTTTAGCTTTTGAACAAGGTTTCTGTACATCTGTATAAAATTTCTTTTTTTTCTACTTCATCTTCCCGGATCGTTTTTTCATGCTTTTTTCATCCTTCCATTTGTGTACTTGTGTGTAATGCTGATGGTGTTCTGATGTAAATAGTCAAGATGTGTGCGTGTTTTCATAATATGATATGGGGACTGGGTACACAACAATCAAAAAAGGCTCTTCTTCTTGTTTATACATTTTTTTTTCAACTTCATCTTCCCGGATCGTTTTTTCATGCTTTTTTCATCCTTCGATTTGTGTACTTGTGTGTAATGCTGATGATGTTCTGATGTAAATAGTCAAGATGTGTGCGTGTTTTCATAATATGATATGGGGACTGGGTACACAACAATCAAAAAAGGCTCTTCTTCTTGTTTATACACAAAATACAATCTGCTTTATGTACACTTTGTACAAAATGCTGGTAGCCATATAAGAAGAAGCAAAATACAAAGTATAAACACATTGCTAGTTTATGAGATGGTGACGACGACGATGATGATGGGAATGGGAAAAGGGAAGGCTAACATCCCATGACCACAGCTATCTATATATATCTTGGGTTCTTATATTTTATGTAGCTGAGCTGTGGTGCGGAATATAAGCTATATCTTGGGAAAGGTAAGTCCCACGCACGATACGACACTTGTTGCCAGCAGTGCATGGGACATTTGAAAATTTTTTGTGTAATATTTTTACGCATGTTATTACGTAAATACATATATAAGTATCAGCATTGAATGTACGGAGAACGGTAATAATAAAAGGCATGTTTGGGGTTTTCAAGGGTACTTCATTTACTTACCCGTAACGACATACACTTCTTTAAAAGTACATTAAAAGAACATTGGTAATTGCACATCTTGTTGTTGTTCTCTTGTGTTCTTGACTCAGTTTTTGATGCTCATTTTTTGGAGACTCCCCACTGCAAATTCTTGAAAAGCCGGCAGGGGAACTGCATCAACAAGGATGAAAACAAAGATGCTTGTAAACGCGAGAAAAAAAACAAATCTTTTACCACCAAACGAAAAAATAATAATCAGACAGGTACACTTATACAACTACGTGCTACATAAGCACATAAAAAAGTATCATTATTATTACATGCCTGTGCCTGTGATTTACAACGAACAATCAATTTTTCGGCTTTATTTGTAAAACACCGAATGGGAAAATTGTGTAAAATATTTTTTCTTCTCTCTCTCTCTGGAATTGATCTCCCAATGAGATATCATTATAAGACTGTGTAATAATAATAACTATTCACATGTGCAGTTTACATATACCGATGATGAGGCTAACAAAAGGTTCATTTTCTACCTTGTCTAACATAACAACAGGTAGTAGGCATGCTATGATGATGATGATGAAACGAAATAATGAGATTTTTACCTACGAAATTCCAGAGGACACTGTTGATAATCCGTGATGTTGGAATGTGAAAATTTCATTTGGTAAATCCTGAAAGGCATGCGGTATTTTATTGAGCAAAAAATATCCTTGATCACCGTCATCAACATTATCGAATATCATCTTCTCTTTATTGCTTTTTCGCTTATAAAAGATTCCTTCGTGATATTTTACACGCTACAAAACTACAAGCAATTTTAATTATCTTGTGGAGCAATAATAAATATATATTATAGAAACAATGGGACATGATTTGATGTCAGCAACCAGAAAGTACGTGATTGACAAAAATCTTCATGACTCTTATTCGGCAGAGCACTCAAGCTTGAATACAGTAGGCAGTTTACCTTCACAAATCTAGATATGCAGATCTACTCTTCTTTATTATTATTATTTTTAAATAATGAATATTTGCCAAGCTTGGCATTATTGCATGCACCAAAATGTGTACTGTGTTTTCACACTGAAAAGAGATGAGTAACAACAGCAGTACATGCATCCAACAACCTGCTGTTGCTACTTCAGACTACATTCGAATGGAATTTATCATCTCATATTTTTATCTAATTATTATGCAGTGTGCATGTGTAACGTGCATTTCACCAGTGAAATCTCATCAGCACAGCACAACCACTTTATTCTGTTGTTTCATCATCATCATCATCACATCTTCACAAAGTCTCAGTCAGTCTAGCAGAATAACCAGCAGAAGCAATTTTTTTCTGAAAGCTTGTCCCCGTCGCATCTTGATAATAAAGCAGCAAACTGTGTCTAAAATATTTATTTATTTTTTTGCCAAATGACTTATTCATCTACGTAGTCTAACAGCAATAATGCGCAATCTTTACCAGATTTTCTTGATTTTTTTTGCAAAAAAACTTGACAAAATATTCACGATCAAGTATAAGTAGTAGTTTCGCAATTATATTTTGCTGTTGTGTATATTACACATCTGGCTGGACAATAACAAAGGACGAGGACGACGACGCACATACCTCTATATCCACTAACATCCTCATCAACGCCATCATAAAGCATTGTGCCAAAACCCACAAGTAAGCAAGTTGGCAGAATGCACAAGATATTGTTATAATAGTAATATAAGAAGGAAAGAAATAAAAAAGGTAAAAAACGCACAAAACATCGGCAAAAAGAAAAAAGACGTTGTAAGTAATAAAGCTGCTGCAAACAAAAATTACTTGCACACAAAGAACGAGAAAGAGAGAGAGAGAGGGACGATGATGATGCTTATGAGCATGTTTTAATCTGGTAAATTGTACGTAAGTAATGCTCACCGCGGGAGAAGAGCTGTGAATTCGACAACTGACGGATAATTCTTTGAGTGTGATGATGAACTTGCTGTTTCTCTGTGATGATGATGATGGTGATCTTTATGAGGGGATGATGCAGAAAGGAAAATAAGCAACAAGTGTGTGTATTACTACTACTTTGCACTTATGTGTGTGTAGCAGCAAGCAGCTATCTATACAGAAAAATCTTTTTGCATCTTTAATGCTTTTGTAATAATATCATATAATAAATATAATAATGCCACTTTGCAGTTTGCACACAAATTTTCAGTCAGTTAGTTGAGCAGCTTACATGCATAAACACACAAAGGGATTTTTGCCTAAACTTATTTGCACATATTATGTAGCTTATTATATACTTTTTTTCTTCGTCTTATCTTTGCCTGCATATCAACGCGTAATCTTCATGTCATTGTAATTTAAGAACCCGTAAATCAAACAACTTCTCACTTCTTCATTTCTTCTACAAGTCTTTTGCTTCTTTGCTTACTTTTTGTATGTTAAGAATACACTTGACTTGTATAGCATTTCTTCCATGTACACATAATGGCATTATAAAGAGAAGGGGACAAATAAATAAATAGAGAGAAAGAAAATTGTGGAAAAATCCTTCTGCTTCTTCTCTCACACCATGGCATTGTGGAATGATGGACACACACACGTCGTATCAAAATATTATATTGGCAACGTAATGTTAGATAATATGCCAGCCATAAAAAAAGATGCAACAGTTGATCTCCACAGGTTCTTTTTCTACTTACTTTAAGTTAANGTTAGATAATATGCCAGCCATAAAAAAAGATGCAACAGTTGATCTCCACAGGTTCTTTTTCTACTTACTTTAAGTTAATACTGTGGCGGTTTATAAGTGGCAAGCCGGCTATACAGGAGTACCATGCAAAGAGATTTTTTCTCATTGCTGTTTACAAAAAAATGATAACAAAAGTTCATTATTTAATGTGCTGTACAAATAGAAACGGAAACTTTGTTTGCTTACCGAGTATCTGTGTAGGGGCAGGTAGTTTTGCCAAAAATGCCACTGCTTCATGCAAGTATAGTAAACTGAAACTCACTCTGGTGGTAGTTTGAAGTTTGTTTTCCTTATAATAGCAAATAAAGTATGTACATATGTATTTATATATGCTACTTTTATGTGTTTTTCGCTAGTTCCGATCTATTATTATTCATATGGATGGGAAGCATGTGCGGGAAATAAAGATAGCAAACAGATAAAAAAAATTAAGTGGAAACGGTAGAGAAATGATTAGGGGATAAAATGTGGAAATGAACACTGATGATAACATTGGAAAATAGGTCACTTGTTTTTATTATTTAGGCAATAAACCATCAACCATCCAATGCAATGTCATTTTTCCAATGATAATTTACACCATACATTGTGTTTTACAAAAATTATGGATAATTATTTTTGGAGGCGAAAGATTGGACTTATTATTATTATTATTGAGATGACAAGATTGAAACTGAAAGTAAATGCACAATCTGTACATATATGAGAACAAGGAAACTGTTAATTGATGCACGATATTTACATCGTAAATTTTACAGGTGATGTAAGCAACTTTTAAATGTTGAAAGTGAGACTTGTACGAAAATGGCAAGTTCACATTATAAAGTTATCTGTATAGCCATATCTTGTTCATCTTTCTTTTATTAAATTGCAGGTAACAAGTAAATTCATCATGACATAACCCCAAGAAATGTTGCACAGCATCCACGATTTTTTTTTATTTAAGAAAAAATCTCAGGTACATATATTATTGACAAGCCAATTTTTTAAGGTATCAAAAAATCTTGAAATGGAAAATAGTTGCTGTTTCACGATCATGATGATGGTTATGTCTGCCTAATTTTTTCCACAAAATATGGCAAAAAAGATGAGTGCATAGAGATACGTGTGTGTTTTGAGGAAAAATACTCTCATCTTCTTTTGGGACGCATGAAAATCATGACATGTTTGTATTAGAATTTTGTCTATCGGGACATTATAAAGCTGTGGAGGATTCTGTGGTCAGAGAGGTTATATAAGGAAATCTTTTCTTGTGTTCATTTTTTGGGGAGATGAAGTAAGAAAATGTATACCAGGACCAGTGGCTCATCATCATCATCATTGCAAGACGAAAAAGGTACACAGAGGCATGAGAAGACAGAGTAGTACCTAAACACTCGCATGCATTTACATAGGTATATTATATACACCAAAACTACTTACATAGGTAATTCTATACAGAAACGCATCACACTGTTGAACAAAATGCCTCGAGGCTTAAATTCCTTGAGAGAATCTGTGTAAGGTAAAAAGAATCCGTCATCGTGTTGCTGCTGCTGCTGATGATGATGATTGTCCTAGTGTATGGACTATGAAGGAACTCGGAAAAGTTTTAAAGTTTTTCGAAAGCCGTCGTACGTACCTACATATAGCTGCTTACTACACACGTACAAATGCAGCATGAGCAGCTTACATTTTTATCGTCCTTAAAGGCAATTCCCTTTTCAATCTTTTTTCAGTTCTTTCTTGCCTTGTCGTCTTCGTTGTGGACTCTAGCAAAACTTGTATAACGTGCTTGTGTACAACATTATATATTATAATACAGTGGCATGAAAATTTGTAAACTAACACACACATTTTCTATGTGCAACAGAGAGCTTCTTCTTTGTACTTTTAACCAACTTTGCCTACAGACACATAGATACACATGAAGAAGAAGAAAAAAAAACAAGAAAATCTTACTCTTTCTTACCTGATGCTTGACAATGAATACAATTAACACTGTACATGTACGCTATAACCATTAAACTGCTGTACACATGATTGCCTATACACTCTGTAAACTAAATAAAAGACCAGTAGATTTTTTTCAAATAATCGTAATTTTTTTTAACGAATGTGTGAATTACCAAGAAATTTTTATTGCTTTTTATCCCTCTATAATACTTGCTTACATAAAAAAGTTTTCAAAAAAATTTGTTCATTTTTAACCAAAGTACAAATAATAATAAAAAAGTATTCACAAAATAGGCTGTAAACTTTTTATAAGACCACTTAGAAACAAAGTATATTTACTAATACTACACGTAATTTTCTGACTTAAAAACAATTTTCTTTTAAAAAACAAGATCATTAGTATCCTGATGAACCTCCATTATTTTTAATTGTTTCAAAAATTCGATTGGGCATAGAATCTATCAACTTTTTTAAATAATCTTGGGGAATGGCTTCCCATTCTTCATAAATTTTTGCCTCGAGCTCCTTCACAGATGTAAACTGACGGCCATGTGCGTAAACTTTTCTAGTCAAATAGCCCCAAACGTTCTCTATAGGATTTAAGTCTGGAGAACGAGCTGGCCATGGAAGAACACGAATATTCTTTGTCTTGATCCACTCTGCTGTTGACTTAGAGCTGTGAATCGAGGCGTTGTCTTGCTGAAATACCCATCCGCGACCGCCCATTTTTGTTCCGTTGCCAAGTAGACCTGCGGCGAGGATATCCTGGTAGCCTTTAGAGTCAGTTCTAGGGTTCACTTTTTGCAGCTCTGACTTTCCAAAGTATCCAAAAGCTCCCCAGAACATAACTGATCCGCCACCTAAAATCATAATATGAATACATTTTTAAATAATGTTATAAATTAAGAAAATATTCATTTATTTACCTGCAAACATAATGAAATAAAAAAGAATATTATTTAAACTTACCTTGCTGGCGTTTAGAAAAAATTTGCTTTTCCTTCCGAAGATCGTGCCAGTAGAAAGCGAATGAGTCCGGCCCATCGAGGTTAAATTTTTTTTCGTCTGAAAATATAACCTTTTGCCACTCTTTTCTCCAAGTTTGGTAGGTCCTAGAAAACTCCAACCGGGCAATTTTGTGATGAGGAAGCAAATTTGGCACAATTGCTTTACGTTTCCAAGCAAGATGATCAGCGTTTTTGATAACTTTATGAACGGCAGTTTGAGAAACATTAGTTACTATTTCACGTTGAATTTCCCTAATAGATTTTTCCCCGCTGGCAGCCAATTTAATAATTTCTCTCTTGTCACGATCAGTTAATTTCTTGTTTCTGCCTCTCTTAAAGTTACTTTTATTATAATTTTCACCAGATTTAAGTACATTAAAAATCGCAGTTTTTGAACGTTTTAGTTTTTCTGCTATTTGCCTTTGAGACAAACCTGAATCACTGTAGGCCTTAATTTGACCTACTTCATGTTCAGTTAGATGCTTTCCGCGAGGCATTTTTAAAATTTTCGGGCGAAAATTCGAAAATTTCGGGATAAAATGAAAATAAATGATGAAAATATTAGTGGTCTTATAAAAAGTTGACAGGTCCATTCTTGGCATTTTTTACTTTCTTGCTCATAAAATATGCAAATTAGATATGATAAAGGTGAAAAGGGTGCAGATGCGTAGCTTAGTCAATGATGTATGTGAAAATGATGCAGTTGTTATGAAGCACTGATAAGATAAAAAATTATGCAAATAAATTCATACAAAATGCAGTGGTCTTTTATTTAGTTTACAGAGTGTAAGATTTTAACATGATTTTATTTTACTACACACCAAAACTAGGTATCTGCATTAGTTAAGATGATATTACTAGTAGAGTATAGAGGGTAGGAACATCACGGTATATTGATTATCAGAGGTGGACAAAATGTATAACAGTGCATTTCAATCTCAATGCGCCAACACTGAAATTGACGAAAGCTTCATTGTGTATTTTCCATTATTATCATCATCATCATAGTCGATTGCGTGTTTCAC
>JAANSP010002275.1:0-13157 GCA_036850745.1 Homidia socia | reverse complement strand
AAACGTATTGACGTCTATGTAGTTTCTTTTGCTTTTGTCTTAGTCTTAACCCTTTTTCAATAACAATAATAATCATGGGAGAGAAAATTGTATTCCAAGGTTGTTTATCGGTTGACAAAAAAAGAAAGAATGTCAAGTAAAATGTGATATGGTAGTAACAATAATAACATGATTAAAAATACGACGTTGGCGTGCACTTCTTAACGTAATATTTGATCCTTCCATCTTTATTTGCCACATATTCTTGGTTCTTTTATGAAAACACAAATATTTTTAATCAAATTCTACCTTTTCACTTTAATTTCAGCCAATATACGGATCTCTTCTTTGTAAGAATAGTAGCGGGGAATAAAATAATCTAATAAAAATAGCAGGCATCTACGAAGAAAAGAGAAAAAATTTCTAATAAGAAGCAAGCAGCAACCCACAGGCAGGTGGAATATGGCTCTAACATGATTATAATTAGATGGACGCTGTTTGATATTTTCTTAATACTGATCAAAATGCGTCTCTCCTTCTACTCATTGCTATTCCAATAAAGTAAAAAAAGAATCCAGCGATACGGGGAAAATAAAATAAATTTTGGAAAGATATAATATGGGGAACATATGGTTAGGAATTATTTTCTTGCATTTTCTACCTCGCCCAGTTACTAATTTTAGGTAAATTTAATAATAATGAAATGACACAAAGTTGATGCTGCCACCACGGTGTTTTCTTTTTTGGTTCTTATTATTGCCATATCTTTTGGAGAACTAAAATAAAGGACGCTTTTACAAGAATCTTCTTCTTCTTGCATTATGTTAACAATAATAATCATCATCATCATAATAATAATAATGCCAACATTATTATCACAAAGCCGTCATTCTGTTTTCTTTGTTTGCCTGACTTGACACAGCTCGGTTCCAAGATTCAATTTTGACATATTCCCTTTTCCCGTCATCATCATCATGTATATATTACCTATGCATATTAAATTATATGGTAATGCTCCCTCTTTCATTTTTCAGGTAGGGTTTTTTCTTCACCTTTTTTTTGTTTACCCTTTTTGATGCAAAGTTGGCTTCCTTGGGGATGGGTTAGATTGATAAAAGGAATTGAATCGAGCTGTGCTAGTTATGATTCTGAATGATGATTATAATGTTCGTTTAGCTTTCATCCGTCATAGCACAATGATCATTTGATCATCAAACCTGATAGTATTTATGATGATGATGATGTCACTGAAAGATACGGTTTCTGCGTTCATGCTTATATGCCTTCTACCCACACCTGGAAATCTAACTTACTTGCTGGCAATTCAATCCTTTTGGTTGTCAGTTATTAAAAACGTAAAAGAAGGTGGAAGATGAAAGAAATATTTTTTTTTCATATGAAAGGGAAATGGAACTAATGGGATGCTGCCATTCTTATTATTATTATTATTGTTATTAAATTCAGTCAACCAAATACAAAGGCTACTCAAATAATTTTATGCGTGCTTATTACTTTTCATATTCTGCATTACCATTTGCTATTTTTATCCTGCACTTTCTCTAAATTAAATTGAGTTGATGCATTGAGAAAAAATTTTTGTACGTCTGCTTACAAAATACCAGGTGAAAAATTTCCGGGAAAGTATAAAATTATGAAAAGTGCAACAACAGCGACATTGTTGAAATGGAAAAATAAATCTGATGAAAAGTCAATTTTTTACGTGAAGCTAAATTTTATTTTTATAATCGCCATTACGAGAAAGATCCTTTTCATACATTTTTTTAAACAGCTCGTTAAGTAAATATAAAGCATGTCGTCAGCAGCAAACTGTTTCCGAGAAGAGAGAAGAAAGAAAGTTGAAATCAGTTTCTCGGTAAATCATAATTGGCATAAAATAAGCTGCATTCATTGTAACTTTTTCAGAATAAATATAAATACCTACCTACACCTTTAAAATGAGGACGGTATTCAGAATGGTGAATGTGGGATGATGACGAGCATAATTAGATGAGATGCCCAATTATATGATGATGACGACAGTTGGCAGCAAAGTAACAGCATTACACTCAGTTTGTTAGGCAAACGCAGTGGTCCTTCTTATCATTATGTTTATAACAAAGTTTGGTGATATAACGATGGAATGGGTGTTGATTTTGTGCATAAATTGGAACATGTCGGGACAGGAATAGAGTAATGATTATAGTATCTGAAATCCAGCATTGTACCAAGCGGCAACTCTGATGCTTGATAATAATAATGCTGGTCGCTGCTACATAATTTTTGTAATGCAGCATTTCTGGTAGATGAATAGCAGCAGTAGTAGTAGCAACACGACATGGAAGTAGATAAGATAAGCATGAAATGTTGTACAAAGTGTGTAATAGGTAAATAGAATTGGAATAGAGTTTGGGGCACCATGCAACAACGTAAGAAGAAGAAAAAAAGTATTTTTATTTGCATGCATGCTTGTGTTAGTAATTTGCAGTTATTGTTTCTAGCTACAACGATTAGAGCAGCCAGTGGTAACCTTATTCTGCTCAGGATATAGTGAATAAGCAGCATACCATTGTGAAATTTTTATGTATTTTTTATTGCTCCACTGAGCTTTGACTTGGAGCAATAAATACAGGATGATGATTGTGCTTTACCCCATCGATAGCGGATACAATAGCGACAGAGGAAATGAAGCATGTGGTTTTCTTTTTGTTTTTGCATGCCAGCTTATTTTCCTGATTATTACTGATAATGCGAATTTCATGCGTTTATTAATGACGACTGTCAAAGTAAAATAATAAAATTGATTCGCAAAAAATGATAAAAATTGTTTATACGCTAAATTATAAGGATATTATCGGGTAATCATGAACTACATAATTGAGATGTATATTGTGTAGCTACCGCATATTTGCGCATATGCATTTATATTTGCCACGGAGAAGAAAAAATTATTAATTTTTGCAAAATGTTAAATATCACGAAAGCACTGTTAACTAGCGTCTTTTTCACGGTGTTTCTTACTGCGCTAATTCCAGGGGTCAGTGCACAGATTAGAATCGAGTTTACAGGATCCACGGGTAAATTTTAAATTGCACTTCATGTAAATATATCTAAATAATCAAAGCTACTTACTCACTATTTCAATATATTTTACAAATTGTATACATTTTAAAAACTGTAGAAGTGCCCAGTATGAAATGTGTTTACAAACCCACACAATCCGACTGGGATATAAATAATAAAACATACTGTTTTTGTGCTTGGATTCGGAATACAATTCCAACTTGGAATTGTATAAAGGCTGACTCAAAGGTCACTCCAGAAGGTGAACAGTACAGAACACTTGGAAAATTTACATGCTAAACTCTATCATTTCTATTTTACAAAAAACAAAAAACTTGAATAACTATTTTTCTTCGCGTTGTAGACTGGAACCTGTTTGTAGATTATATTAACAATTCTACCGAAGCTGCACTTCCAGGATCTGATAAAATGGCTGCGAATAAGCAAGCAGGAAAGTCAAGGAATCCCAATGGAGAGAAGGGTAAAGGTGTGTCAAAGATGATTGAAACACGAGACCCTGAAGGAAATACTCTTCTATCCCGATCTGGAGCCGCACCTTTTAGCCAGGATGAAAATGCTCAAAAAATGGATGATAAGTTCAAGTCGTTTATGAATGATGATCATTTCTCGTTGGACGCACAGAAAGAAAAATTAAAATCGGCTGCTACTAAATCATCACCTCCAACCCAGGATTTTGGATTGCCAGGGTTCAAATTAAAGTAGAAACATTATCTCGTTCATACTGGGTGTCGTGAAAAGTAGTACTGTTTTACCACAGGCGTTTAATTTCAATTCCCTGCGTAGATTATTTAGAATTCATTGTAATCTTGTGTACAAATAAAACAAATATGTATGGCGATTAGTCTCGATACATTTACCTGTCTTTATTTTAACTAGCACAGCAAGTTATGCTTTTTTTTACGTATTATTGCCATGCTAATGGATTTTTGTCATTTACTCTCGCATGTAAGTGCTTTCATTCAAAAGAAAATGATGTGTGTCTTATTGCCATCACCACCTTACTCACAGTCGTCAGTGTGGACTTGATGAAACATTTGTTTGAGATTTCTTGATGATGATGTTGCTGCTGCCGAGAAGAAAGCACATTTAATTGCAATTGTGACCATGAACAATATGCCTACATAGCCCTTAGCCATGTTCCTCCAGAAAAAAATGGAGAAAATTTGTTCATTTTGTCCCTTTGTAAAAACTAATGATCAAAAAAGGTTGCATTACCTATGACAGTGGTTGGTTGGTATGATGGTGACGACACAGCATAAAAATAATAATTATAATTCAAATATAATTATCCTTATTGCCGCCTCTTTCTTTTTAGGAAGATAAAAGCAAAGTTTTACTTATTATGAGGCAGGCACGGGACAAGGAGGACATATCGAGTTGAAACACTGTTCTCTTACCCATTTTGACTTGTGGGCAGGTTCTCAAAAACAATTTGGAATTTTTTAAACATGCTTACTTTTAACTATAAAGTATATACTATACTTAAGTAAGATAACATGCATTTGTATGCCTAAATATATGATTCTTTTTTTGCGTACCACATCGCATCATCATTATCATCAAGTTAACTATGTGTAAAGTCATAATAATAAAAAAATCCGACGAAGATAAAAACCTCGAAATATGACGTTACGAAATTTATTGTCTTTTTGCAAACTCCTCTTGTTCAGTGGACAGGGCACTAATACCTAATAGTGATACCCAGCAAGAAGAAAAAAAGTAAACCATACTTACTTTCTTCATTTTTTCAAAGGTTTTAGTTCCAGTACGTAATTTTTTATGTGTTGCGCTCGTTAAAGGATTTATTGCTTGGTTTTGTTGGTTTTTTCTGCAGTAGCAGCAATAGTACAGCGTTACGATATCATGACGAGTGAACGACAGTAGTAGTAGCAGTGATGATGTTGCTGCTGATATGAATGAGATTATTGTTACACCGTTTTTTCATGTACTTTTTCCCTTTTTTATTGCAAACTATGTAAGTTGCATGTACACATGTATGCAGTTGGTATACATAGATACTTATTATTATTAGTATTATATGTGCGTGTTATTGAGAGATGGAGATTCACAATTTTTACGAGGTGTAAGTGGAGAAGCATTTTGTCAGCAGGAATTTTATTGATAGGCAGGCAGAAAAACACACAAATAAACGCGCAGAAAAAAACAGAGTTGCATATACACGCAAGTAGGTATTTTCTCTTTATTCTATCTACGTGTGTAAGTTATATAATAATCATATATTATTTAGGCAAACTAATTTATTGATGGTAGTTGGTAGTAGCTACTTGCTAGACTTTTTAGAGGTTCCATTACATAAATGAATACTCTTAAAAATATTGTTGTTATATTACACCCTTGAACTTGATCTTAAAATATTTTGCTTTCATTTCAACTGAAATGTGATGCTGCAGGATAGGCTGTTGCTTGGTAGGAAAAAAGCAAGGTATAAAATTATCTTTGGTTAGTTGGCGGATTCGTCATCGTCGTCATCACCCAATACGCTACCAAGAATAACAATTTTATATTTCAAATTTTACTATCCAGCAGCAACCACAAACTCGACGGGGAAAACAGTCATAAAATCTATGCTTCAAAAGCTGGCTCTTTCAAAAGTTATATTTTTTTATGCCTTTTTCTTATTCATCATCTTCGTCTAAGCATAAATGTTAATTTCCTGTGCATGCCTGCAGTATATATGATCCAGGTTGAGTTACTAATAATAATATGAGATATGAATTGCGTGGTGTTGCACAATATCGACTCTATACGTTGTTGTCGTCTTTTATAAAAAAAATGCTAACAGCTACAAAAAAAGGCAAGCAGTTCCTTTTCATTTCCATGGCAGTTTCCATTTTGGCAATAATTGCTTAAAATTTTAGTGGTGGTAATGCAGTTGCATAACTCTTTTGGACAATGTTGCATCATACAGTTAACCTTACCGTTCTTCTTCTCTTTTTTTCTCTCTCTCCCACTCTCGGCAATTTGCAATGAATTATTGCCAATAAACTGGGATTTTTATAGAAGACAAAAAAGAAACGCCTTTGTAAGTTTTGTAAAGAAAAAAGCACACGCGACGCGACGACAAAACGAATAAAAATGCAATTGATCCTCAGCAATCATAAAAACAACTACTGTGAGCACTTCTCCTTTTACACTTTCTGCACACGCAGGCTCAGCTCAGTTTATATATCGAAAAAAAGAGGAGGGCTTTGAAAAATATCTCTTTTCAAGTGATTCAAATCAATAAAAAATCTTGTAATGTCCACCTCAACCTAACTGAACAAGAATATTATAGAACACACTACTTTTATATAAGTATACTTTATACTATGCGGCAGTGCCGTATGCAGCTATACTACTACTACTGTGCACCTCAAAAATAAAGAATAAAGAATCTTACAAGAAGACAAGCTATTATTATATTGCAACCAGAATGTTAGCAAATAGCGTAGATATTGTATGGGGAAGATGATGACGACGATGATAGCTAGAGACGCACTAAACAAGACATTATATGGCCATAATGGCATCATAAAATCAGGAATTTTCATGTAGCGAAAAGCCAATGTAATGCATACTCTCCCTCTCTCTGTGTGTGTACCTTCACTCCACCAGCCGACCACCTGAACGGAGAGGGAAGCAGGAGGGAGGAAAATAACTGCTGCACAATATTATGAAGGAGGTACAAGAAAGTTGAACAGGCTTTTATTCAAATCAAATCCAATCTAATGTCCTTTCTGCTGTTCCCATATGTGTGCTTGTGTGTGTGTGTGTTTAGTTAGTTGAATGTTGTGCGTACTAGTAATAAAAAGGACACGCATCATAGTACAAAATAACATTGGTGACTGCTAGGAATATAGAAAGGAAGAAGAATGGGAGCAAGCAGCAGTCAGCTATAATATAATAGTCTCCTATTTTCATCCGAAAATCACGGCGACATAAAACGTATGCAGCATAAATATTCAGTTGCTTTTCTTCTCTCCTTGTACAAGCAGTTTTGGTAGTTTCGGAAGGAATGACAGCAGCGGCAGCGGCAAGAGAAGGAGTAGAAAATACGTATTTATTGCATATTATTATTGCATGTTTTTATGATGAAATTGTAGTGTAAGAATAGTAGTAGTACTAGTTGTTGTTGTAGTAGTGATGCTACTGGTAGAAACTGTGATGGTGGATGGATGAGAGTGCGTGTGCAGTGATGCATGCATGCATGCCTGCATCCATTCTACGATGAAATATTGTTTGGACGGATGGAATTTTCTTTTAAAATGTGCCTCTGCGTCAATAATAGCATGGAGAAGAGAAGGAAAAGTAGTATTCATTGCGCTCAAAATTGCTCTATTGTGGATCAAATGATATTGTACTGTTGTTGTTGCTCATGTTTTTGCTGAAGCTTTTTTCTCTTGTTGTTGTTTGGCTCAAGTGAACGGAAAGTGCTTTCTCCTTTCTACAGCTATTTACTACCACGAACACTGCAAATGTGCACAGCTGCGTTACAAAAAGGGTGCAGAGTGGGCACATTGTATGTTGTTTTTTGCTAGTCTGAATTGCATATTATTACTCTGGCTACGCTTTCCTGAAAATTTAAAAGTTAGCCAAGCATCATCATCTTGTCGGGTGCAGTAGAGGAAATGGTGGTACACGTGTAAACAACATATATAGTCGGACACCGCTTTTTCTTCTGGAGAAATAGAGGAAAAGTAACAAGGTAACATGGGATCAACGTTTTTTTGTGACAGAGCCTTCAGGCGACATGAAACAGAAAGTAATGCTATGGGGATGATGATGATGATATTCATGTCAGTTTTGTCACTTGAAACCTAACCTACGTTTCATTGGTGATGATATGATCATCATAATAAAATGATCATTCAACTGGGAAGGGCAAGATGAAATCATATTTGTGTCTACAAACTTCTTTTTATTCATATCTCCTTTCTTACAGATCAACTCCTTTTCATCAGTAATAAAATGCGCTTATCACTGGTTGATATTATTGATAGAGGAATTGGAGAAATTTTCTGAAGAATTCAAATGAATTCCTTGAAAATGCATTCACCAACATTTCACATGTCAATTTGTACAGCAATTGGTATGACCCTGCACATAATAATATCAATCCAAATTGTATAAATTTTAGTGAAAATGTGAAAAGGTAAAATAAAAATTGTCAAAAAATCTGTACAAAACGATTCAAGAATACGTTGCATCAGTGCAACATCAAGTTTGCAATCCCCAACTCTTCTTGCATCGCACCAAAGGCAGTGTACTACATTGCCTTTCTCTAAAAAATATATACTCAATCTATGGAAGTACTAATAACGCTTCCCCGTGTCATGTCATGTATTTATTATCTAAAGTATGCACTTCTATATAACCATGCAACGAGGGTAATGGTGATATTGACAATTCTCCTTGTTTATATCCCCTTTAGCTTTCTCGCTCCGTTAAATAATGTTGCCTGGGTGAGTTGAGCACACTAGTTCTACTGTGTGTGTGTGTGTGCAAGTGCTCGCTCTTTTATCCATTATTATTTTCCCCCAATGATATTTGCTCTTTACCAGCAGAGCGGCGACATCAGTATTATCATCTCTGCTTTCATCTTCCTTTTCCAGAGTATGTGATTGCTTATTGGAAGCAGCAGTACCAAACAAGTAAGCTGGTATATGCTATATACCCACTTGTTCTTCTTTCCGACTTGCTTACCCCCACTTCCACTTTACACTGTAAAAGTGATCATCATCGTCGTCCAAAATACATATCCTCCCGGATATATTTCGTGTACACTCATTCTCTTTGCTGCGTACACACATTCACAGAGAAAAGCCACAATCACCAACCATGCGACAAACTTACAAACACACACACACACACACACTGACTGTCTCTCTCTCTCGCATTTCCGTCGTCTCTCTCTTTCTTCCTTTGAGCCTTTTTACCACTTAAACAGTTAGCAAACAATCTTGGTGAATGTAACAACATTTTTATATCAACTTTTTACTACTACCACCACTATTACTTTCCTTTTTCTCATATCTTTAAGAGAGGGAGAAATGGCATCATGGAATAATATGAAGGCATGCTCCGATGATGTGCCCTCTCTCTCTCTCTCTCTCTCTTGCTTGTGCTGTCTCTCTTTGCTCATTTCATTTTTTCCTTGTTTGTTTGCTTAAATGTGCGTATCAGCAAACAATTTCATTTTGCCATGCCATCAAAGTCAAGCAACAAACAACATTCACTGGTTTGGGCTGCCATCACTATCACACAGCTATACACACAACAAGCTATGTATGTATATAACATTTCTTTTTTGCTCATAATAACCTCCTCCTTATCGTCTTCCCATTATCATTCTCATGCTATGATGCATCGGGTCGTCGGTTTTTTTGTTGGTGGAGCAGGGACAATGACAAAATGTATGCCTAAAAGTATATAGAAATTGCTTTGTTGGGCTTCATTGGCTTTTATCAGAAAAAAAGAACATGGAACATTAACCAGTAGTGCATGGAACAGCAGCAGCAATTGATAGTTTTTCTGCTGTAACAACCTCTCTCATGCCATGTTATATGGCTGATGCAATGTATTGCAATAAATAAGTGCAGTGGAGAGCTATTAGGGAAACAAGTGTATTATGGGACTTTGTCGGTCATCTTGATTTCATCAAGCAAAAAAAGTAAAAGTTGCGGTTGCTACTTGATGCTATATGGCGACATTGAATTTCTGATGATAAGGAGAAGGAGGACGTTAGGATTTTGGTAATAATACCGTGACGTCCGTCTGCCATTTTATCTTGATTGTTGTTGTCTAGTAGCAATATTGGTGGTGGCGGTGGTGGTGGAGAATGCAGGGGAAATAAAAGAAGAAGAAAAAACAAAACGGAAAGATTGGGATCTTGAGGGCTGCTGCTGCCGCTGTGCTGATGATGATAACACTGGTTGTATAATATGAGTCTTGTTTGCTAAGTGCATTTCCCTATACAACGCACGATATTATTATTATTGTTGTATGGAATAGAGTAATTGACGGTGTAATGTGAAAACTCGTAAAAAATGGTGAACAAGTGTCATAAAGCCGGAATGGTAATCTGAAGAAAGGGAAAGAACTAATGCATTTGGAGGGAACATAAGCAGAGCTACTAAGAGTGCACTACCATTTTCTTCATTTCCGGTTGTAACGAGCAGCAGAAATGAAAAGAAAGCTGGAAGGTGATTTGATGATATGATATGGATTGCATGGATTATATTAATGTATGTATGTACGGTTGAGCAAACAATATGAATATGTGTGGAGAGAAAAAGAAAAAATGTATAAAACAAAATTGTTATTCTTTTATCCGGTAAAATGGAAAGTGCAGCAAAGCATGACTGGTAGGTATTATGATGAGTTGTGTGTAATGTCATGATCAAAACCATTATTCCTGGACGACGTCAAGTTGTGTTGACGATAAACAGATGATGATGAGAGAGAAAAAGGAAGAAGAAAAAATTGGCTGCCTTGTGCATTGCATAATATTTGGTCGTCGTGATGATGTGATAACATTGCTGCATAATATGGAAGATTAAATATGGATGCAACATGCACAATAACCGAAGCGGTGATAAGAATAAGTTGAAAGCTTAATATTTATTGGGAAAATGCATTGGATTAGTACAATTTCTGGTGGTGGTGGTGTGTTGCGGTACGTGTACTTTTGATATCCCCAATAGAAAAAAGAGGGACAGCCCAGGAACGGGAAAGTAACAATAAATTGAAAGTCAATGAGGCGTGCAATTGTTGCGGTCATGAACAAATTGAGTTGTATCCTTGCATATGCACATATTGCATGCACACGCATGCAATAATTTCTAGGCGATGCTTTTGCTATAATGTATATTCTTGGTATCTGCTTTTTGTAGTAATGTTGCTTTTTTAAATTTTAAATGAGTTTATAATAATTTAAAATATTTAAATTTAATGTTGAATCTAACCAATCAATGTTTTTTTCTTTCTGTCTGATTTCAGGTAAGCAACCCAACCTTTTCTACTATACTTCCATACAACTGGCATCGTTATTACTTGGATCATATTTCATTTTGCATAGCTACGTATTATTCATAATGTTGCACTCGAAATGGCACTCCTTATAACGATGTATATTATCTGGAATCGGGTATGGTTTTTTAAGTAACTTTTTCTTTTTTTATCTGGAACCCTGGCACAAACTGGTCGAAACATGGCCATTGACCATGGTTTCTTTTTATTCTGAAGCGCATATTATTACGCTCATCAAGACACTTGTATCAGCAGCATCTGTACACTAACATTGCAACAATGCCATTGTTGACGTACCACCTGTAAAATAAAGTTTAAACTTCACAGGATTGTGGCAAGATGGCAGACAATGGTACCTGTCCTCTTGTAAGCATACAAAGAAACGGGAGTGATTGTTGTCTGCTGAGCTTTGCAGCAGCAGCAGCATTGCATTGTTGAAAGCATGGGAGGATGCGGCCAGTGAGAAAAAAAGCTGAAAACAAGTCTTGACTCGACCAAACTAGACTGAAAAGTTGTAGATGAAAATCTTGAACATTGTTCAAACTCTGCCTTTGTATCAATATTATGCTCATCTTCATCATCATTACGACGACTGCTGCTGTTGCTTGGTTTAAGAAAAAACTGTTTTGTCATCTCATCTCACTCTGTTTTCCAGTCATCACTGAGATCATCTTGTGTATCAGAGCGAGCTGGTGGTGTTGTTGTGATGATAATATAGTCACTCACTCATCCTCAATAATCCCAAACTGATGCGATGGTAAAAGATGACAATGATGATTATGTACCTGGCTCACTCGCTATGCGAGCCAACATCTTTTTTTAACTTGCCTTTGATTGAATTGAACATGCTTTTGCAATTATCTCCGTCTTCACTCCTCCGATACTCTAGAAGAAGAGCAACTGAACAAGAGGGTCTTCACTTGTTTCTACAGAAGACGATTTGTGATCTGATCAGTGTGCGACTTCTTTTTCTTCATCATCAGCAGTGGAATCTTTCATGGGAAAAAAGTATGACATATTAATTTGATTCACTTCTCCGGTAACATTGTTTCGCTATTTATTGCTTTATTTTAAGCATGTTTTATTCTCCTCTTTTTCTGTTTCTCAATACTGATAACATGTGTCAGTCAACGAGAAATGTAAAATAAGTGTTAGACGGGGAATAAAAAACCAGGAAAAAAGGTTGACACACGACATGACAGGAAAACGAGGGGAAAATACAGCAGCGCAAAAAGAAACCGTTGACCCTGCCTGTGAGTAGCCAAGTAGTATCATCATCAAATGATAATATTATGCGTGCGTGGTAATACCGATATTTGAGGCAGTACTGTTTACATTTTTCTCGTAGTAATAATATTACCTATTCTCTATTTACCCCATTTGGTATTGATTATTATTATTATAAAACTAAAACAACTTTGTTGGTGGTGGTGACGCTGATGATGGACTGCGACGACGTTTGGATTTTATTATTTCAGCTTTGTCTAAAGTCAGTGCACGAATTCAGATTCAGATACAGAAGAAGACAAGACAGTTGATGTAAATTGTTTGGTATGCGATGATGCACAGACGACAACCTAATATGGTAAAACCACAACGAGACTATAATTTCAAAACAGGTGCACAAGGGAAGATAATATGTAATTTAAATGAAATGAAAAGGTAAAATGAGAATCGTCTTGATCTTATTGCAAATTTCTGAAAAGGCGACAAAGAAGATAGAAAAATATGTAGAGAATCAAATCAAGAATCCGCTAATTAATTTTCACTTAAAAACGTACAGTTGTGTGGTGCTGGTGTGTGGCGGAGATGATGTTTTTTTGCATGTGTTGTTGCTCTGAACTGAATGGAATTTGCAATTAGCAGAATCTTTATACTTGAACGACACTCTTTAAAAGGGAGGCTCTCTTCTTGACTATCTGTTGGGGATTTATTTGGGTGGGGAATAAATATTTTGTGTATATATTTATATTTAAAAACATAATGAGTAAGTGAATATCAATGTTGTACTGCTAAGACGAAGTAAAGAGGACCTCTCTGGTTTAATAAAGTTAACCTTTGCAAAGACC
>JAANSP010002274.1:0-13158 GCA_036850745.1 Homidia socia | reverse complement strand
TTGGAATAGACATTTATACACGTGAAATGTATATGCGGTTGTAATAATAATTGTACAACTAATAAAAGGAGTAAACAATTTATGATTTTCTGTTACTCCTGCCGCAGTATCTTTTATCTGCAGTGAGCATAATAACAGTATAATGGGTAAAGTATATAACAATCATAAAGTTATATATATGCTCTTCTTCTTCTTGCTCAAAAAGAGGATTTTACTAACAACGACATTGGATGTCCTAACTCCCAACTATAGGCACAAATACATACTGGCATGGCATATTATTTAAGTTTTGTATGTAATCCATAGTGTTATTGTGCGAGAGAAGCTATCATTATCATCATATTGAAATATTGAAGAATAATAATAACAATAAAGCAGCAAACATCAAAAGTACAACAGTATCGTCATCAACCCGGTCGCCATTTCTATACATTTTCAATAGTACCCATACCGCCAGAGAAAAAAATTACATGTGTATAAAGCACTATACTTTGTACTTTGCTTGTTGATTTGCTGTTGTCCACATCATAAAATATGTCATCGCATTATTGCTCGTTTTTCTCATCATCATCATCGGTATGATCACCAGTACAGACCAAGCTCATCTCTTTGTGAGAGAACTAGAAAAATATCAGATCAACTCTCTCTTTTTACCGTCGTCAACAAAGTAAAAAAATTATTTGTTTTTTTTTCAGTATCGATTAACCATAAAGATGCCTTTACTTGTAAGCTCATCTCTTTGTGAGAGAACTAGAAAAATATCAGATCAACTCTCTCTTTTTTTACCGTCGTCAACAAAGTAAAAAATAATTTGTTGTTGTTATTCAAGCTGGTTGTGTAATACTTTGTCCAAAATGGAAACCCAAGCTGCCCGCTGCTGCTGCTGTTTGATCAGTTTAGTTCAAAGACTGAAAAGTATATTGAATTTATCATGTTAATCCGTTTTTAAAATGTTGTGGCGAGCGAGAGTGACCATGTTGTCCATCATCAGAAAATCCAAGAAATTAATGGGATGATCTGCTGTTTGATCAGTTTAGTTCAAAGACTGAAAAATATATTGAATTTATCATGTTAATCCGTTTTTAAAATGTTGTGGCAAGCGAGAGTGACCATGTTGTCCATCATCAGAAAATCCAAGAAATTAATGGGATGAAACCATAAGCCAAAACTAGAAATTGGTACATTGTCATTTATAGCTTTTCGGATAAAAATCAGTAGTGTATAGAACTATAATATATTATTATTGCAGCATTTTTTTTATAATGTGATGATTCATTAGGATGAAATTGTATATTGTCATGCTGTCAAGAATATCAGCTAGCTCGTTTTTTGAGTTTCTCAGCAAAGTTTACATTTTCACTGATGAAACCATTATTTTCCTCCCTTTCATTTGTGTTATGATAAGCTGCCTATATGATAATCATGATCATGTTTGAAGATTACAAGCAATAATAATGAGTATGACAAGATATGATGATGTCGCTCTTATTTTTAAACTTTTTTATGCGAAAAATGAAATCATAACACTAAAAAGGCTTTATAAACATTTAGGTTCACTTTGAGTTCTTTGATACCGTTCATATCTCTCTCTTTCTAGATAGATGAGTGTTTTTGTACTTGGTCTCGTAACGGGTTGGCGTTTGGCAAAAAGTTACTCTGAGAAAAAAACAGCACGACGACGACGACGGCTATATAGCGAGCAAACATCATCATGATCATCATCAGTATTCATTTTTTCTGCACTGGTCTGGCCTGGCAAACGACAACCGATCTCATTTAAACATGCCCGGAGTGTAGAGATAGCCGAAATGTTTCATTTCTCGTCATGAGTATGATATAGATGAGTGTTTTTGTACTTGGTCTCGTAACGGGTTGGCGTTTGGCAAAAAGTTACTCTGAGAAAAAAAACAGCACGACGACGACGACGGCTATATAGCGAGCAAACATCATCATCATGATCATCAGTATTCATTTTTTTCTGCACTGGTCTGGCCTGGCAAACGACAACCGATCTCATTTAAACATGCCCGGAGTGTAGAGATAGCCGAAATGTTTCATTTCTCGTCATGAGTATGATGATGATGATGATAATCATCATCTTTGTCTCTATCATTCGTTATTTCTTCTGTTCTGCGTACTGTGTGTGCGTTGGTGTGTATGTAAGTCTATATTATAGCAGCAACAGTGGCATCAATGTCCCTTCTTCCTGCTTCCTCCTCCCCTCTAATAATAATATAATGTCAAAACGAAATGTCCTTTTTAATAATGTAAACGTGGCGAATCGATGTTGTGGATGAAGAGGAGTAGGTACCAGTACTGCGCCTCTTTCCAAGAAAATTCTTTCCCAGGGCAAGAGCTTAAAATAATACTTTTTATATACATTATGATGATGATGATACCGGGGATGCGATAGATAGAGATCGGCATTTACTGCCAGTATATTGCATATTGCAGCCATCATCATCGTTTTGCTCGTGAAAATATATTATAGGCAGCCATTTACCATATGGAACACACTACAAGAATGAAAAACGCTTGTTAAAATCTCATTTATCCCATATTGTCTGAGCAGCTGTCATTTACAACTTTTCCTAGATTTCCTTTTAATACAGGAAACGTAGTCGGTAGTTAGCAAAAAAAGAGAGACCAGACCAGTGTAGAGAGAGACCAGTGAAATGAGCTAACCGTCGCGTCGTTGTTTTTCGACGTCGTCGTCGACAGTCTCCTCCTCGCTTGCTTTCTGCTGAATAAAAAGAAGAACAGAAAAAAGGCCAGTTATTATAATACCAGCTTATTAATGTGGAGGATGATGATGATGATCATCATCATCATACTGATCATATTTGTACTGTACACTATATCCTCAAGTTCCTCTTCTCATTCTCTATACTTTTCTATCTCTGATGCATGGACTGGGACTAGACTGGACCGGGCTTGAACCCTAACTGTGTAACAGCACGTGTAATTATTATATGCTCTCAGCGTTGCTTTTCGAAGAATTATACATGAAAAAGAATTACGCTTGTTAGGAAAGCAGTGGTTGTTTTAGATCTTGCCTGGACAAAATAAAACTTTGCTTCACTAATAATTTCATTTTTATAATACTGTTATTAGGTAAGGGTTTAAATATTTATCATGCAAGTACAGCATCATCATCATCATGGAAGGCACGACCAAGATTTTTCAGAAAAGGCTTGCTCGTCATTTGTGCGTGCGAGAAATGTATTTAATGATCCCTTCCTTTCCATTATAATTTTCTGACCACTTTTTAAGAGAATAAAAAAGGCCCAGCCAATCATGTTCCATAATGTTCCTTATTTTTGACCAGTACAGCGTTCATAACGAAATTATCCCTACTGCCCAGCAGCAGTATATTTCATTTTTTTTAAATATTCTTTGTGGTACCTTTACCATTTTGAAAAAACTCATGTGGTGAAAGATCAACTTCCCTGCAGATAGGAGAAGTGTATGCCAATGTCAATTAAATTCACATCAGAGTAACCTAACCACCTATTATAAACTTTGTACCAGAAATATGATTTTTATGACATGTCTTTGTAAAGGTTAAACAGCTTTTTTCAAAGCATTTCAAAAAGAGAATTCCTGGCACCTAATATCAAAGATCGCATGATGATGAGTTGTTATGATGCTTTACAGTTTATAAAAACCCATACTGCGCTGCTGTTGTGTGTGCTTTACTACCCTATGTTTACCCTCAGCATCTCATCCCCGTCATCATCATCATCATCATCAAACCAAACCACTTATTTTTTCCAAGAAATAATTTGATTACACATGTTTCAACCAACCAGAAAGCACAAAGGTTGTATGAAATGGTGTATGGTGTTCTATGAGAATTTTTCTTTATAGGGAGAAAACTTTACAGAGAACAGCAACGACCAAAAACCACCAACTTTTATTATTAGCTTTAATACATTTTTATTTTACTTTTAAGAGGGAATCAACTGACTGAAAGATGACGAACCAAGACAAAAAAACACCACCAAGCCCTGGTAATTGTAGCAGAAATTGGATTACTACTTTACAACAACAGCAGGAACTACCCAAACAATCTAAATGATGAGATATCATATAACGTACTCCATCCATCTCGGTATAATAGTCCATCATAATAAAAAGCGCAGCGAGTATAATTTTATTGCTTTTTGATGCACATACGAAGTCACGGGGAAATTATTGCTTTTTGGTGAACACAGACTCTGCTGCCACAAGACAGGACACAGACGTTCAAAAATTACTTGGACATACAAATAAAAATACATTATTATCATTATGGTTTTGCTTAGTGCTCACTATATTTATTTACAATACGCCATTCACAAATGAAAAGTAAATTGCATTAAATAAAATATTACATTAAGAAAAAAATTTGGAACCATGCTTGTTGCTCTTCAGATGTTTGTTTCAATTTAGAATTTCAAAACATGCAGAGTGAAATATTACGTGGGGCAGACATAGACAATAAACAAGGGGCTAACACTGATTGCGAGAAAATGCATCTGCATCTACTATATGTGCTGTACTCTGTACTACATGGCGTCAGTCAAATTATTTTACAAAAAATATATGCATATTTGTAACACTCTTGTAGACTGGTTGAAAATGAAAATGATGATGATGGTGGTACACCGGCGATACAGAATCATGCAATGTAATTGCCCATTCGAATCAGTATTATTGTCCTTATTTTTGTTATAAAATATCTCTTATTTTTCACATTAGCCACTGAATCAAAAAAAGCTTTTTGTACTGAGTTTCTACACAACATGTGAATTGGAGGAAGTTGAAGCACTAAAAAGTTGCGTTTATTGCAGAGATGTACGTACACTATTATATTGCACTTTAAGGATGATAAGAATATAATGAAGAGGAAAGCAGACAGGAAAAGAAACAATAAAAATGAACTAGTGCTTTAATGCACATCAACATGAATCATTTCCTCATTTTCTGTAATAAATACTCTGGCTGAGAAACATATAGATATTACCTACATAGGTAATAATAATAAGGAATATGCTCAGAGCAGAAACAAATAATTTTGTATAGAAATAATGTTCTGTGTGCTCTGCACTCTTCAAAGAAGAAACAAGAAGAAGAGCAGAGCAACTTATTTCTAGAGAAGAGGAAAGAATAAAGGAAAAGGAGCAAAAGATATGATTCTGGTGATTTAAATCTTTATTGCTTTATGTCTTTCTTTCAGCCCCATAGCCATGTAATAATAATGTACAATGCTATATTGCACTTGGTTCTGGTGTGGTTCTCACATTCTCTTGTGTGTGGCTATTGTCTAGAGTCATCATCATGATGAGCTTAAAAGAGCTTTAAGCAGCATTATTGTTTGCAATAAACAAACAATGTTTTTCTGTGCTTTACTATATATTATCGCTAAAGACTGTGTGTACATTGTTTCTCCCATGTGATGTGAGTAAAGGCATAAAACGGCAGGAACTCTACAAGTTGCCATTATTTTATCATTTTGTAAAAATCCTCAATTATGCTTGTGAACGAGTAATTTTCTAGTGTAAGAAAACAGAATGCTATTTCATTTGAAAATCTGACCATCTTTACTGTATACTCTACAAGTTGCCATTATTTTATCATTTTGTAAAAATCCTCAATTATGCTTGTGAACGAGTTGAGTAATTTTCTAGTGCAAGAAAACAGAATGCTATTTCATTTGAAAATCTGATGTATCTTTACTGTATCTCCACTCTCCACTCCACTTGTTTTCTGATACACTGAACCAAACTGATGATATGTTAAATTATACAACGGCTTTTATAGTTCATATAATTTTGCAAGTTTGTTTGATGATTCATCGTATTTATTCTCTGGAAGATCACATAGACTCAATACATAAAAAACATTTTTTTTACATAATTTGTTAGAAATTTAAAAGAAACAATTGGCTACACGCAGGTTGTTAGCAATAAAAGCCACAACTTGTTAAAATTCACCCTGCCGTGCCAGTCAATTGGAAAGCCCAGCATATCTAAATTTCGTTTTGTGGATTTCTTTGGATGAAATAAATGTACTTTTCAATTTCAAGAATTATATCATTTAGATTTCAGGTTTCAAGAATGTACGTGTCTTGAAAAAATAATACGAGTGTGAATATTTTCACTGTTTCATTTCATTAGCAGGATTTTTTTAGGATCTCATCCGTTGAAGATTAATTTTCTTTTTTACTTCAATGATGCTAGTTGATTTCCTTTTACACTTTTTATTGCAAACCTCCGAAATTGTTTCACTTTCAAGGATACAACTCCGCAGAGATTAATGTACGTAAAAACCACATATATATCTCATGATATTTAAGTTACATTTCATGACTGAAACGAAATGCAATAGTAGAAAAAATTCAATTTGCAAAGTAAATCATTGTAACAATAATCATATATACTGTTGTGCTGCAAATCATTTTGTTACAATACTGTTCTACTCTCAATCATAAAAAACGTAAATGAAGTTGCAGGCAGATAAATGAATTTAAAAGGACAAAATGATAGCTGTGTGATCAAATTCCATTTCATACTTTTCATTTCAACAAAAACAATAAATCAAAGGAAAAGAAACCCATTCACCAATTACAGTTAAAAGCCTCAGGAAATATATAGAATAAAACGTAGAAATAATTCCGCAGTAAGTAAATTTGAATACATTTGCTGTCATATTGTGAAATTAGGTTTAGGTGAGATTAAACGAAGCAAATTAGATGTACTTAACTGCTTATCAGACATTTATTATAGCGTTATCTCTGAAAAAAGACGTTTTCTTTGATCATCATAATGATCAGTGATTGCAGACCTATCGAAGGATAGGTTATATGACATAGGTATGCCACAAATAAAAATCGTAACAGTCTTGGTGGCCGGACGTTCCAACGGACATGCCGAAGCCATAAATAGCTGTCACATCACATCGTTACGCTAAAAAAAATAGTAAAACCACCAGTGAAACTTCACTTTTGCGCTTATCAGATCGCTGTAGTAGACTGTCTTCTGACTTGAGCAGTTTATAAATCTATGTCTCGCATTATCCTTAAATATGCCTAATTCCTATTCCTTGTCGTTGATAACAAACAACAAGAAAACTACAAAGTTTTTTGCAGTTAGTTTTAAACGCACTGTTTTCACCTTCACTTTGTTACTCTAAATCACCATTTAGATTCTAAAAAAATGATTGATTAGAACCTTTTACAATTTTTATGTGCATAAATTTACAAACCAACACTTTTAAAAAGATTTTTAATAACCTACCAAGAATCATTAACAATAAAAGTACTTTCATCCCATTGTTTCTCAATTTATCATTCAATTTCATTTATTGATGTTATCTTTCATCACCGTCATCATCACCATCCCTCAAAATTAATACCGTCTTTAATCCACTTATTTGCTACAACTCTTTTCTGATAGAGTGTGTGAGAAAAGGGATTAATTTCAGCGGTAACAAGGATAACGTGACGAGAATCCTTCAATCAACTAACCAACGAAAAAAATAAGAGCAAGTACCACAAGAGAAAGACAACAAGATTATTTCAAGTCATACAATCAAACTTTATTATATTACAGCTGAATAATATTGTACCTCGTATGACTAATGATGGTAATGGGGATGCCTGTGATGTTACACTTGTTGTGTGCAAATCATGTTTTCTTGTTATTATCGTCATCATTATCATTGTTATCACATACCTACCTACACACGCATATTTAGAAAGAAGAAAATAATAAAGAGAAAGAAAAATGCATTTATTTTTTTCTAAAAAAATATGCTCCTTTAAAGAGCAATCCGAACATGCATTAAGTTATTCAAGCACGAACTACTTGAACCCGTCGATAAAAACATGGGGATAAAAAAATGCGTCCTGATGATAATAATAAAACGCGATGGTTGGTCGGAATAATGTGCTCTCTAACTATAATAATAATCACATGCAAATGTCCAATCCTCCGGAGATCCTTGCATTTATTTGTTTTCCACGTTCCTTGATGGGATTATTATCACAGAATGGTGGCGATGATGATGATGATGATGTAATTCAGGTACATATTTTTCTTTAGCCGAAAAAATAAAATAAAAACAAAACTTATGTTAATAATAATCACATGCAAATGTCCAATCCTCCGGAGTTCCTCGCATTTATTTGTTTTCCACGTTCCTTGATGGGATTATTATCACAGAATGGTGGCGATTTTGATGATGATGATGTAATTCAGGTACATATTTTTCTTTAGCCGAAATAATAAAATAAAGACAAACTTATGAGCTAATATCATATCTCTACCTATAGTATACCTACATAACTACCTTCACACATCAACGCACAAGTCAACGAATTTTTGAGGTATGTTTTGTATATTTATTGAATTGACTTGATTACAATTACAATTTACAAGTGGTTCAGGTCTTTTGCATATCATTTAGCGACGAGGGAGATGATAATTCAGCTTTTTTTGCTCGCTCAGTTTTCGCCGACAAATGGCGTCTCTCTAAACTACTACAACCCCACCGAACCTCTTTGAAACAACAGACAATTATTATTGCAAGGTAAACTGGTGTGCAGTAGAGAAAGAGAGAGAGTGAGTGTGATGACGCGTACTATTCTCTGAACTGTTTGTTTTATAAGCAAAATGTAACAACACCATCGTCTTTTTAGGAAAATGTGGATGATCATAAAGGGTAAGGGTAAAGGTACAGCGTTTGTTCGTTAGCATCATTTCTTTCTTGGTACACAATAATCGGTAATAATACCATATCAATCCAGTTATTACTATCACGGGCTTATAATCTTCTCTCCCTTTTCTCGAACTTTTTTTGCAGAATAGGTGTATCTCTAGAAAAAAATATATGTGTACTTCTTTCGAAGTTCCAACTATCAATTTCGTTTGCTTCGTCTTCTTACGTCTTGGTATAAAAAAGTTGCTGGATTATATATGATGAAATGCCTGTTGCCATCTTTTTCATCTCTCCCCAGCTCATGTTCATTTTCTCCTGATTCCCGTGATGCTGATGATGACTGACTGACTGCACATGGAGATATGTTGCTTGTGAAGAATAATAGAAAATCGTGTAAAACAGCGAGAAACGGCAACTTTTATCTGTCGACTACTTTTCCGATCTGTTGCTGAATCAAGCGACATGATACCAACAAAGTCTAGCTGTAGCTAGCTACCTATCTATCTCTACAGTGCCACTAGGAATAAAACTGTTTTTAGAATTGTGTGTACGTACATCTGCATCTGGCTTGGTAATCGGTAATCATTATTATATTATATCAACTTTTTTCTGCTCATTGCACATCAACTTGGTCTTGGTCCCAGTCATTATTAAGATTTTTTTTAAACATGCCTTTCTTTTGCACACTTTAGCATGTAATAATATGTAATGTAATAATGTGACTTCGTGTTCTTCTGAGAAAAAAAAACTAGCGTAACATGATTTGGCGTGGCAGGCAGGCAGGCATCACACAAAACATGCACACACTTTTCATCTTTTTTACTCACTTTACACACGACATGTGAACATTTTTTGTTGGAGATTGACTTCAAGTCACCAGCAGGTTCAAGATGAGGCAGTTGTTGTTTGATGTTACTCGGAGTGAAACTATTATTGTAAAACAGGAGCATAAAAAAGAAAAATGTTGTTCACACAGCTGCATCATTATCAAACAGAGAGAGTCTTTTTTACTCACTTTACACACGACATGTGAACATTTTTTGTTGGAGATTGACTTCAAGTCACCAGCAGGTTCAAGATGAGGCAGTTGTTGTTTGATGTTACTCGGAATGAAACTATTATTGTAAAACAGGAGCATAAAAAAGAAAAATGTTGTTCACACAGCTGCATCATTATCACACAGAGAGAGCAGAAGCATTATACTCATCATCACATTATTATTATTGTGCCGATAATAATTTAATGTAAATTTTTTGGTCATGCTGCACCAATACTCAATTTAATAAAAAATGTATAGGCAATATTTTTATGTGCAGTGGATATATTATGAAAAGTAGAAATCTCACATTCTTTTTGCTGAATTTTTCTGATCAATGCCAAGATTTGCAATATTCCCCGATTCCATTGTTTAATGTATAGGTAATATTTTTATATGCAGTAGATATATTATGAAAAGTAGAAATCTCACATTCTTTTTGCTGAATTTTTCTGATCAAAGCCAAGATTTGCAATATTCCCCGATTCCATTGTTTTTTGTTAGACTTAGACGACTAACTCTGGCAATTGTTCTGATTCATCCGATATTCCCATATACAGATTTTTCTTCGTCATTGTTTTTTCGATCGTTCTGATATTTACAATACCTTATGAAACAAACTACAAAATTCATTTCATCTCGCCAAACCTAGATCATCAAATCAACTCGAATTAAACTTTTTTTTGCTAATATGTAGTAGTAATATTATGTGAATTTATAATGATTGTAATCTGATAGCCACATCCAAAGGTGTTACTACTACCACCACCAGCCAGTTACCAGTTTGTAGAATTTTTTTATGCCGGTAGGTAGTACACCAGTCAACAGCGACACCTTATTATAGGTACATAACTAACTACAACAACTACATATCATCATAAAAAATTCATTACACCAGATTTTTTTCCGAGAAAATTTTCGACAACATAAACACTGAATATGCCTAGCCAGCACAGTTTGTGTTTATTGTATTATTCATGAAGTGAATGTAAATGAGATGACCATACAAATCATCACTACAACTACCACATCAGCCAAGCCAAACCACCAACGAACGTCAAGCAAGTCGAGAACGTTACTACAAATGAAAGTGTAAAATGTTACGGCTTATCAGCTGGTGATAAACAAATTGGTAGTGAATCACATTAAAGAGGGTCCATCAATAGATAAAAACGTCAATCAAGTCTGCTGCTTCTGCTGCTCATCGCATCTTTTTTTCCATTCCATTGAATTGACTCGTTTGTTTTATATTCCATCTTATTTTTCTCGTTGATTTTCAGAATTGAATGAACGAAGGGCTGCATGCTACGTATTGAGTACCTATACCTATGCGTATTATTATTGCTTTTAAATGATTCAAGTAAGTAGGTAAACTTGAGCTTTTAAATGGAACAACAACCAGACAACCCACAATTCCTGAACGGATCGATAATGAAAAAAGAAAAAAAAGATGCAGGGATTGTGGTGATGATGATGGTGTGATGATTCATGCTCGTCTCATTTAAATTGAAATTTTAAGCTTATAAATTTATCCGGTGGTGTAAGTGCTGCTATATATACCGTGGTTTATAAACATGTTTGTTACACTTTGTAGTAAAAAAGGTGGATGAATGAAACCCATCAATTTAATCTAGCTAAATGAACGAGAGCTTTTGTTTTAAAATAAAATGACAGGAGGAGAAAATTAAAATAGGCAGCTGAGAAAAGAACAAGACCGTCATCGTATTTTCCCCTTGCGTTGCTGCATTTAAATACAAAGTTAATTGAAAAGATGATCGAGTAAGATTTTTTAATTTGACTGATTGAAACTGTCAATATTAAAAAGCACAAATAAGGCCATGCTTGATTTTATTGTAACATTTTTAATTAATCTATACTGCCATCATCATCATCAAGATTCACTTTTTAATGCTTTTATATTGAATATTATTACGCACGAAGTATGACGTTGTGAATATAAATGTGTAATTATTACTTTGTATATTAATCTAACAAATTGAATTTTCCCAAATGAGAAAAAGAACAATTTGGATAGGTAAAAAATAATAAGCATCCGCTTTTTTTTCACTTTTTAATGCTTTTATATTGAATATTATTACGCACGTAGTATGACGTTGTGAATATAAATGTGTAATTATTACTTTGTATTAATCTAACAAATTGAATTTTCCTAAATGAGAAAAAGAACAATTTGGATCGGTAAAAAATAATAAGCATCCGTTTTTTTGTCGTTTCTAGAAAAGGTTATGTTTTTCGGTTGGTTGGCTCTTGCAAAGTTATTTACGTGCCCTATCTCAATTATTAGCGTACTACCATATTTGGCATTTTAAATGACACCTGCTCCCATCAATTCCATACTGGTCGGAGAGTGATGGACGAGGTGGAGATGGAGGAGTGAATTAATTGGCACACAACAACACTTGAGAAAAAGAACAATTTGGATAGGTAAAAAATAATAAGCATCCGCTTTTTTCGCTTTTAGAAAAGGTTATATTTTTCGGTTGGTTGGCTCTCGCAAAGTTATTTACGTGCCCTATCTCAATTATTAGCGTACTACCATATGTGGCATTTTAAATGACACCTGCTCCCATCAATTCCATACTGGTCGGAGAGTGATGGACGAGGTGGAGATGGAGGAGTGAATTAATTGGCACACAACAACACAGTTGACGCCGACAGTTTAATAGGCAGCGCATATTGAGAGAGGGAGAGAGAAACGTACATCAGCATACCGTGCGGTGTGGAATGACCGGCGGTTCACCAGTGATCTATTAGCCAGTCGTTAGTCACCAGTCACCACCACCGGTCCAACCCCATCATTTCAATTAGCACTAGCAACACTCTCCCTTTCTAGTTATTTCATCCTTGTTTATATTTTGACTAGGGGCATGTCTGTCTTGCTAGCATTCCTGCCAAGACGATGATGATGGCATCAAAGCAAGGTTATGTAAACATTGTCATCATCATCGTCATCCCATTATCTATAAGATACATACATTCTTGAATGAAAGGGGAAATGCCGAAAAAAATAAGGAAGAGTGGAATAACATATTAAATAAGCATAGAATGAATGAATGCATGAGTATTTTGTAATCAAAAGCAAACATGATGATGACGGACAAAAAAGGATAAGAGCAGAGAAGGACAAGATGAGGAAGAAGAAAACAACATTGCAGCAGTATTTGTGTTGATACTTCCTTTTAACACATCCGTTTTCACCCTTCCTCTCTCTATCCCTCTTCTCATCTCCTTTTCATCTTTTTGAGTCTTAATCTGAGGGCGCGGAGCGCCCTGCGCTTTTTCGTGAGCGAAGCTCACGATCTCGCCCTCGTATCTAGATTAGCAATGTACATTGCTTATCAAGAAGACTATATGTATTCCGTCGTAGGGGTAAAATCTACCAACGGAATTTGTGACGA